>JMFS01118990.1:0-15304 GCA_000699545.1 Podiceps cristatus | reverse complement strand
TCAGTGGTAGGGCTGTGGGCAAGCTAGCAGGCCCTGATGGCCCTGAGCAACCTCACCTGAGACCCCCACTCGTGGGCCAGGGGCTCCATCTCAGCCCAGGCTTGAGCCTGTTCTCGTAAAGGTGCTTGTCTCTAACAGCCCCCTTGGACCTGACTTGTTACCTAGCCTACTTGTTACTGTTTAACCACCTATATCATTGTTATTATTCAGTTACTACTGCTAGTCTCTGTGTTCTCGGCCTACACGAGACTATAAAGGTCCACATGCCCCAACCAGAGCAGTGGTGTAAGTAACTTCATGATCCCTCGCTAAAAATTCAAAAGACTTAAGTGTCCTTTTGATTCTGCTGATTTTATGTGTCTCAAACTTGCGTAGAGTCATTGCTGGCTTCCACAGAGGCAGTGAGAAGAATACCTAATCTTTAAGCTTATGCTTGAAAGCTGCATTTAATTTTTGGCAATTATTTATTCATGGAGTCTCTAATTTAGACACATAGACAAAAGGCTATAGCTAGAGGAGACAGAACATAAAGGAGGCATCAAACAAAAGCACAGCCTTTTCATACCCAATTAAGAAGAAATATTACTGTAATGAAAACTCTCAAGGAAGTGGAGAGTGAGCGAGTGAAATCAGATCAAAGACTAAATAAAAACCCATTTTATATGAAACACATTATTCATCAGTTAAACAATATGTGTTGTGTGAGGGAGCACCACAATTTGACAGTGGCAGCAGAAATACTGAGAGGCTTAATCCGTTGGCCTTAGCATCCTACTTCCTCAGTTATTCCTGTTTTCTCAGGAATCATTTTCCAAGCAAAGCCCTACTGAATTTGATGTGAGTACACTGGTAGGATCTTGGAAGACAAAAGCAATCACTTAAGGATAAGCTCTGATAGTATTTTGTGTTTTGTGCTGTTGTTCTTGTTTGAAGCAGTGTAAATCTGTACGAATGCCAGTTAAGTAAATGGAACTAATCTGGTCTTAATGGTATTTTGATTTCCACTGTAAGGTGCCTGTAGCAAGATACTGATTTCAAGGCCAGCTGGGTAATGTAAATATATAGTTCTTTACCGGATTATGAAACAGTAACAAAACTATTACAATTGGAAGCAAAAGTTAGCAGCAAAATGTGACCCAGGAAGATTAAGTTCTCATATGCAAATATTGGTATGGAAGGACTTCCAAGTTCACCAGCCCTACAACTGAAACAATGTCACTGACTTGCTAAGTCAAAAGTGAAATATGTTTCAGCATGGACAAGAGAATAATGTGTGATCCTAACAAAGACTGTACTAAGTTAGGGAAAAAGAAAAAAAAAATCAAATCACTACTAGACCAAACGCATTTATTCCACCTGCAGAAATGCAATACTTTCTTCTGGATACCTTCCAATCTGCAGCTGGGGGACTTCCTGAGATAAAGACTCTAGCTACAGTTTTATGTTTAAAAAAAAAAAAAAAACCAAAACAGCAAAGTAAAACCAACACGCCGATGGCATGTTCTTACATGAAATCATTTAACTGCTTTTTAAAATCCTATTTGGCTTCCAAAGCTCCAAATCTGGCATGGTCTATGTTTGTGGAAACACCTCACTCTTTTTTTTTTTTTTTTTTTTTTTTTCCCTTTAAGTTTAAACCTGTTATTTTGATGTGTCTTTGTCATAACAAGACCAACTGAATAATGAATATCATGACTTCCCACCCCTCCTGTTACTCATCTTCTATTTGTATCTATCTTTTCACCTCTTTTTAGGATACAGTAACAGAACTGAATTCTGTATTCAGACTGTGGACTAACCATAAACTTGCATCCAGCAGCAAGGAGTTGATGTACTGAAACAGTGGTGATTTCTGTTTGTTCGCTAGTCCTTCCCTAATCATTTTGTGTATTTGATTCACTAGTTGAGTTAATGCAAAATACTAAGTTGGCATATTCGAAGAGCTTATCACAATGACTCCAAGATCTTTTTCCTGGTGATAGTTAATTTAAGTAGCCGTACTCTCTGTAGAAGGCTGTCTTTTTTTTGTGCCTGACTCTGCATTACAAGGCCATTTTCTGACACTTAATTAGTTGGAAAGTCAGTATCATGAGATTTCTGCAATTCTTCAAGATAAGCTTTAGGTTTACTACACAGAATGATTTTGTTTAGCTTTGTTTAAACTCTCTCATCACCCTATTCACCTACTTTCCCCCTCTTAAGGTCTGTTACAGATTCATGTGGGATTCTGCTGATAAACTGTTTCTTGAGAAAGCTAACTAGTCTTTCACCTCTCTGACTGAATACCTTATTAATCTATAAGAGGATCTATCTTCTCACTATGTGACAGATTGGATTTTTCCCCCCTCTTTAATAGCTTTTTGGTGTGTGACCTTGCCAAAAGTCTCCAAAAATCACCCCTTTAGCTACCTTCTTCAGATTCAAAGAATGCCAATAGATTTTTGAGGCATGATTTCCCTCTACAAATCTGTCCTGAGCCATTAATCAGTTTATAATAATACTTAATTCTGTTCTCTACTGTAGCTTTTACCAAGTAGCTTGGTTTCAAAATATGATTTAACAGTTTGCAGTTTCTTGCAAATTCCTTAGAATCCTTAAAAGGCCAAACCCTGGCTGTGCACTTGCCAGCTCCTACGTCCTGTGCTGCAGTGATCAAGAGTTTGGTCATTTCGTATGAGACATCCTTCCCTGGGTGGGTAGCTGGTGGCTCAGGTGTGGAGCTACGGCACATGATGGCCGTGTGGGGCTTTGACCTCACAGTGCACTGCAAAAGACAGTCTGCATGTACTCACAAAATTGCTGGGGAAAGGGAAGAAGAGTGGAAACGTCTGTCCCTTAAGTGAAAGTTGCGAGTAGTTAAAGACCTTACCAAACCATCCTTTGAATTCTGGATAAACAATTTCTGTAGTCTGAACTGTAGGTGTAGTTGAAGATCTGTCATTAACTTCAGTCAAGAAAAGCTTCTTTGTACTTGGTGCTCCACAAACATTTACAAAGAAAAAATTAAATTTGCAATACAAATATGTGTGGTGATGAGAAATGACTGTCTTTTCTTTGTTGTTAATGGGTAGCTGAAGCACAAGGACTAAGTAATTGCCCAAGATTACACTGGCAGTGTGAGAGAAACCAAACTTAATTTTCATAAATAATTTAGCCCTATCCCTAAATTATGGGTTTAACTTTCCCCTTTAAGTATCATGTATCATTATATTATGGAAAATGTTATTTGTACTTTTAATTAAATTTACCTTTTCTCTCTTACAGGACCTGGTGTGCTTATGTCCATACCAGACTCTTACCCACAGTGGTAGTGGACAACCTGGAAACCTTCTCATCGGGCAGAGCAAAGCCTTGCACGTGGCCCATTGGATCCTGTGCTGAGAGGTGTGTAGAGCACTTGCAAGAGTACTTGCTGCATAATTAATACAACCATGACTTTAGAAGTGAAAATGAAAACAGGAGGGAGCCGATCAGCATGTTTCCAGGTCTCATCTTCACGTGTCCCTATAGCAAGTAGATAAGCTCCTGACTGGGAAATGTCCTTGGGCTCCACAATACAGGCTTGGCATGCCATTGCTCTGGCACCCTCTGATCAGTTCAAAGTCCTCAAGTAAGCCCACTGCATGCTCCCCTCTTCCGGTGTGCTGCAAGGAAAGATGCACATGTACAAAACTTTAAAGCACGTGTGGGAAATAAAGTCCTTTCTGTGCAGTTTTCCAAGCTTGTGTTTTGTTCGAGCAAAAGGCTTCCCCTGAGAGGTGTAAATATTTTTGTTATTGTCTCTCTGCCGGGTGCTTATTTCTGGCACAGTGTTGGTCAGGCGGTGAACCTAGAGAAGTAATTGGTCTGGATACAACTTGTAAATGACAACTTTGTTCAACATATTGAGGTTGTCCTTTGTGCTTTGAGGGCCTCATTGAATTCTCCAAACATTAGATTTCAGTGGTAAATGAAATTGGGTTTTAATGCATGGGCCTGGGAAATTGCAAACTGAAACAGCACCAACAAAACAGAAGGCATAATGTATTTTTCCCTTGAAAAATGTCAGAAGCCTCTTACAAGTCAGTGTGACTGTTCTGACAATTGTCCTCTAGGTGGTATGGCAGAACACACTTAAAGCTTTGAGGTGAAACTGAGAACAGAGTATCCTTTGGATTTGGTGACCCTGAAGTAGTCAGTTGTATTGCAGATCTGAGGAATGGACCCTGGGGTTAAAATGTTGCCAGGTTTTTTGTAAGTCCATCTAGAAAATTCACAATAACTCTGATTTTTTTTTTCCTTTTACTTTTTTTTTTTTTTTTTAATTTTTGTAGGAAAATTAGCTCCTCGTGCTGCTCCTATAAATAAGTCTCTACTATATACAGTTCTGGGGCTTGTCTACATGGAGAGTTATTTTTGAAATAGCTATTCCTGAATAACTCCTTTCATGGACACTTTGTTTTTATGAATGCTTTCAGGAATGGATTATACTAATGCAGAATAAAGTAGTTTTATCGTAAAATAAGACCATCTGCAGCAAAAGAACTGAGAACTCTCTTGATTTCAGTTCACCTTAATCTTTATTGAGCCCTTGCTGCTGAAAATGCCATTTCTCAGAGGCAAAGCTGATTGGGGACACATGCAAAGGTCCTGCCAGCTGCTATGAATTTTAATACATATATTACAACCCTTATGAAGGGGTGACAAGATTAACTACAGTGTAAAACAAGGTGGCATTTTGTAATTCATTGGGAGGATATTTTTTGGTCTGACACTCTTCAAATTTGTCCCCCTTTCTGGAATGATTTAGACAGAGATTGTGTGTCCAAAACAGTTCTGTAACCATTTTATCATTGTATTTTCTGAGATTTGAGGTGTTCTTCATGGTAGTGATTAGCAACCAGCAGAACTGTGCGATATTATTCATATTCAAACTTTGTATTTAACGTATTAAAAGAGGCAAGTAGATTTGCTGTAGCTGATTTCTTCTGCATGCCCTACTGCAGCGTGTTTGTTCTAAACTGACTTGTCTGTGAAGTTAAGAAAGCTAAAAAAGCGACAGGGTAGCCAGGACGTTCAGCATGTGTTGGAACACAGAAACAAAATTGCAGTTGCCTGTGCAGTTAGATATTGTAACAGTAACAACTGAGGCATCAGGAGTACATGGCCGTTCAGTGAGTTCCAGAGTGGAAATTTTCACGCTTTATTGGACTAATGTTTGTATAATCTTGTTTAAAATAATCAGAATGGAAGGCTTCCAGTGTGCACTAAATGTGAACTCATGTGAATTCTTTTTTTTTTTTTTTTTTTTTCCCCACTGATTTCAAAGAAAATGGTATTTCACAATTGTATTTTTGGCTCACTCTGTCCAGTTTAGTAGATATTAATTGTGGGATCTTCCATAAGAGTTAGCAGTATTTGACTCCTGAACAAGATATTCAGGGAAGAAATCTGACAGCGTTAAATAGACATTGGTCAGGTTCTTTTAAAATCCATGCAGATGATCTGAAGGCTTCAAATATTAAGACTGTGATTGCTATTGAAACATGAAACCCTAGTTAGGCTTCACTTTCAGTTTCAAGCAATTAATGAAAGGATGGAATCATAGAATCATAGAATGGTCAACATTTGACATGTAAGATAACATAATGTAGTTATACAGGTATGCTACAGCTCCTGGTCGGCCACCTAAAATAGATTTTAAATATTATTGTTTTGCAGGTCCCAGACAACAACACACCAAGCCTACAGAATCAAACATAAAATAGTAACATCGCTGGAGTGGAAGTGCTGTCCTGGGTACAGAGGGCAAAACTGCCAGTCCAAAGGTGAGTAGAGTCGTAAGGATTTGAAATTATTCACTTCAACAAAAGAAAGCAATGAAATCTGATTTGAGAGCAAATGGCTGTGCTGAAAATCAATGCAGTTCTTCCTGTTAATTTAAATCCAAGAAAAATGCACAGTAGACTAAAATACTTTGGTGTGTTTACTCTGAATTTCCAGAGCAGCTAAGCAGAATGTCCTTTCCTCTCTTCCACCCTAAATAAAACTCAAAATCTCTCACCCTTATTCGGTTTCTCTAAAATATGGTGTTTGCATTCAGTGCAGCTCTACTTTTGACCTTTTAGTTATTGAGTATTGCAGTGCTGGAGATATTAAATCCAGGTCATCTAATGAATACTTGCTGTAAAATTAATCTACAGCACTGTGACTCTTGGCTTTCAGTTCCAGGATCTAAGGATATATTTTAGACATGCTAAAATAATGTATCAGCTTCGTGTTCCTCTGAATTGAGTAGGACTTTTGTTGTTCATTTCAATGGTGACTGAATTTTACTAGGTATTACACATGAGCCCCGTATAATTGTGCCATTTTTTAACAGAATAGAGCGTTTTACCTCTGCCCTGGTGATCAAACATATGGCAATGTGCTGTAGTTTAACATCTGTATAATAGCTATTTCTTTGCTGCCGGCCTTAAACAAGCTGCCCTTGAAAAATAAGATATGGCATCAGCATACATATTTTAAATGAATGAATATTACAAGAAAGGCCATTAGATGTGGTAGGGGATTCAATAAGCAGTGGTAAAGTAGAGGCTGTGATTAAAAATTAATGTAGAGGAATGAAGAGAAATCACTGTCATTCACATCCAGGAGGGAAATTTCAATGCTGAAGAGCCAGAACCTCAGCAGGCACAGAATTCCTTTCTGTGCAGCTGAGCGTGGAGTCAGAGATTAACGTGGGACACAGCCAGTCAGCAAGGCTGTCTAGTGAGAATGGATCAGATGTTTTAAAGATTGGCTTTTAAAAAATGCAAACATTGGCAGAAATAGATTAAAAATGCTCATTGAAGGGGGAGGCTACAGTTGATAAAATTGAAATGGCATCAAAACAACAGGGAAGCATTGACCAGAAAAAAACCCTGTATCACTCAATTTGTAGTAGCATCTGTGTAAAAATAAGAATAAAGGAAAATGTTGTCAAGTGTTACAGGAGCGGGTTTGAAATTACATCTCTTGGGTTCTATTTTCAAAGCTCTCCTGGCTCGCTGAATAACTTGGCGAAGCCACTTATAATCTGCATACCCAAGTTTACCCATCTAGAAAACTGAGATGACACTTACATCACAGGGGCCCTGGGATATTTAATTAATTATTGCTTGTAGAAGTGCTTAAAGAGATGGGGATGAAAGGTGTTATGTCAGAAAGGCTTTTCTTCCCCGCTTCTGGAATCCTGCCTCCCATGAGGGGCAGACCACCAGCACAAGCCCTGCCTGCATTATTCAATTCCCTTGAAGGGACGTCAGTTAATGAACTTGAACAGTTGGGAGCCCAATAGCCTTGTCTTCAGGCACTCTCTTTCTACCACGGCGGGGGGAGAGGCGTTGTAAGCTCTGGCTGGGGCTCTCCAGAGTCGCCGAGCCCTCCGCTTGGCCTCTCTGCACTCGATCTGCGTAACAACAGGGCTGTTATTGAAGGGGTTCTGTGCCAAGGGCGCTGGGGTGTTCTGACAATATGTTTTAGATCCTGGGAAGGCATTGTTAGCGTGATGTGGGTTGCTGGTAGCAAATGCTAATTCAAAACGCCTTCTGGTTTAGCTTTTCTCTCAAACCAAGGGAAATCCTACGTAACTATTGCAGTCTGATAGTCTAGGCAGGAGGAAACACTTGTCACCATTTGATAGCTATTACTAGACATCTGCAAACCATATTGGGTAGCCTCATTGTAACTGCTTGGTTACAGATGCTTCTCAAGGTAAGGTAGCAGTGAGTGAGACAGAAGAGCCTCTGGGCAGGGACGTGTTCTGATCACTATTTCTAACTTTACCTCCCGTGTGGCAACACATGACCAAAGTGGATAAGATGTAGATCCTAGTCCAGCATGGACAATGCAATTTTACAAGAAACTTTCTAAGAAGGTAAAAACTGTAGGCATAATTTCTTACAAGTCTCATGGAACAGTGCCATATGGACAATCCAACAAATAAAACATCTTTATTTTGATTTGGGAATATCAAATGCTTAACTGGGAGCAAAACTGCTGAAATGAAAGGGTTTGTAAGTTCTGAGCTGCAAAGTTTATGACATTGTTTTTACTAAACATGGCTTTATTTCATCCTTGAGTTGGAGAAAACAATGTGTGTGTAGTACTGTTTGAGGGGAAAAAACCCCGCTTTGCTCCCGCACGTATGGTCCCTAAACTCGACATCATGTGTCACAAATGATTTCAAGAACTGGAAGATGCATCTTCAAATGTAGATCATGCCGCATTCGAATTCAACTTTGCTGTGGAGCGAGGCTGAGGTGTCTTAATGTGTACGATTCCATCTCCCCTGGCCGCGGTTTGGAGCAAACGGCTGGTTCTCCGAGTGGCTGACAATGCCATCGCCATTGTTGGCACTGAATTCTCTCGCATGCGGTGTGGCTGTCATTTCCCCAGCAGATGGCTGTGAAATGTTCTGCACGGCAGCGAGTGCTGTCCTCTGCCTGGGGTGAGCTGCAGACACCAAAGGTAGCAATTCACCTTGAAACACCCGGAATGGGAGGAAGCCACCTAACTCCCCACAGGGAATCCCCTTCGGCCACTCCTGCTTCATCAAAAATATATTGAGAGAAAAAGACACAATTTCCATATTTTTAATATTCCCTGAAATCATTTTGCATGCTGTGTTTAAAAATACATGGGACAATAAATTATACATCTAGGCCAATATATTCAATGATAGGAGCCTAATGTTAAATTCCGACGTGCATTACCTGATATTTCAAGTGCTGAGGACCCTGAAGCTCCTGGAGGAACTGGAAGAACTCATTCCTTAGCATTTTCAATTGCTGCTTTTTATTTTTGGTGGTGTTGCTTCGTTATTGTAAACAGCACCTATAGGGTGTGTCTGGCAGTCTCATTTTTACTATATATTTTATCTTTTTAGCTGAAACTGAGCATAGCATATCCAGTTTTTAGAAGGTCTCAAATGTGATCCATTTGATGGCTATTTCTACTTTAACGAGTGTATGTAGAGTTTCAGTCTGGTACTCCCACCACATCTGCTGCTGTTCAGCGTCTAGGATGGGGAATCTCAGCTGTGGGACCAAGGAGCACGTAAGACTTACTCACCGTGTGACGTGCCAGAGTGGTTCCTTTGGAAAAGGACCGAGCCACACTGGAAGAATGATGTAGGAGAAGCTATATTGACGGTGACTCTTCTGAATTTGTTTCCCAAATGAAACCCCTGAATTTCTGATGCTGCCTGAGAAGTACCTTTCCTATACAGTGATGACATTTAATAACTGTACGATATGAGGTATTGTCTCTGGGCGAGTTGTGGGTGTGTGTGCATCACTGGCTACAGTCCTTGCTGCTTTTGGAAGCAGTATAACGTGCTGTCGGCTTGCTTCATTACTGGTTTGCTCCGACAGGGTCAGGTCCATGTCCTGGGTCTTACGGGGATTAAGTTATCTGAGCAGTTTAAAGCATTAGTAAAACAAACATGCAGCGATAAATATATATACTTAAAACTCTGAAAGTGAATAAAACTGTAAGGGTTTGGGTATTCCACAATGTGAAGCTGTGAGTGGGGCAGTTGATTTAATGGGGAGGATGAAAGATAAGATGGATAGTATAAAAAAAATCTGGTGCCTGTAGCAGTAACAGTGGCAGTGAATACATTTAGAGCAACAGAAAGATTGGTAAATGAAAGAATAAAAGGACATCGATCAGCTGGTCTTTATCACAGGTGAGTAACTAACTCCCCTGTCATAGATTATATCATCACATCGCCTGATAAATCCTGTGTAATGAATTCGGCTGAATGCAAGTATTTAACTCCTGTCAATAACCATGCCACAGAAAGATAACAGAAGCTATTGAAATCATAACTATTTGAGGATTTTGTATTTCTTATCATCTGATTTCAATAAATTCTATGAAACTTTCAGTCTATATGATAATTTTCTATGAGTTCCTGTCCTAATTGTTACCCCTGCCCCCTGCTTAATTTACAACCTTAAGCACCTTATATCATCCTTAAATGTTATCTATTGATCATCATATGTACTGTCAAGAGGCTGATGAAAGATAGGTAATTTTTTGATTCAGCATTTTCTCCCATTCCCTTGGAAACTCACATTATGGCCAGACTAGGTTTTAATATTTGAACTGGAAAATAATGTCACCTTACCCAAGTTCTTCTGCTTGTACTAAAGACTGGAAATCACGTCAGTGCCACGTAAGTGGCATTCCTTAGATGTGCTCTGGCTGGAGCAACATCCACTTCAAAATGCTTCACAAACTGAGCACGCATATAAAAATTGGTATGAATTTACAGTAGCAAATTTACAACCTCCTTTGTACATTTTTTTTTTAAAAAAAAAAAAAAAAAAAATGAAATGAAAATGACACTGTTAAGCCTAATGGCAAGAAAAGTAGTCAGGAAGGTGGAAATCTCAGTTCAGTTCCCAGCCACCCTATTAACTGTTCCCTACTTTTTGTGAGTGAAGGCACTTTACTTTTCTGGGCCTCAGTTTCCCCAACTGTAATATTGAAATAATAATGATTTTAGTCTAGCTTTTTTGCAAATTGCTTTGGGATCTTTGGGCTGAGATGTAAAATAAGAACAGAAAATCTCATCTGCACTGACCAGAGAAAATATTTACAAACTTATCACCTTCATAAAGTTTTTTAATGTATTTACAAGCTGCAAATTTCAGATGATATTTGTTGGGATTTGGAATTTGATTATGTTTTGAAATGGTTTTTATTTTTTAGGTGCTGCAACAATGTAATATCACCATTGCCTTTAGTGGCAATATTTCTGTGGCTGAAGATTTGTGTAATCTGTCAAAAAAAAAAAAAAATCAGTTTCAACAAACGTCTAGCTTGTTGTAGATAAAAAAAAAAAAAAAACAAAAAACAAACAAACCACCTAATTATTTTTACAACTGACAACCTATGTATTGATCTGAAATATTCCTCCAGAATTTTTAGCCTTGAGGATTTTAAATTTCTGTTCATTATAGGGCAAGTTTTGATGTTATTATTAACACTGACCCCTGCCAATCTCAGGAAGCCAGTCACTGTCTTCATCAATATGGTCCCACGCTGTGTTACAGGCTGACTAAGCAGAGAAGAAGAATCACTGCAGATGGTTAGGCTTTGGTAAAGTTGGTATAGAATAGAGAGAGAAAGCAATTCTTGTGGATTTCCGACTGTCAGGTTCAGTGCTTCGCTCACATCCTTTCCTTTTTCTCCCTCTTCTAGCTCAAGAACAGCGATCGCTTATACACAGCAACCAGGCTGAAAGCAGCACAACTGTCAGTGAGAGAACACCAGGAGTTCCTCGGGACCCCAGTGGGCCAGGTCAGCTGTTATAATTGCTATCAATCACCTCTAGCCCGATCACTGGCCACGTGAGTCCGTATGATCACTGCAAAAATAATTTGAGAAAAATCCCTGTCTGCTGCAGGGACCTGAATGAATGGCTAGAGTTTCTAGCAGTCGCGGGTCAGCAGTACGCGTCTCTGATAAAGACAGGCAGAAGAAACTAAATTTAAAGGTTACAGTAACTTGGCATTTGTAGCATGTCATGTGACTAAACTAAACCCAGGAAAGTTGTTCTGCATAGACATATTTAAACTATTATATTACTGAGTAAAGTAGATGAATTAACAGAAAGAAGGAAAACAAAACCAAACCAAAAAAACCCAAACAAAAAACCCCAACCAAAAATCACAGACAAAAAAACCCAACCCAAATCTAGGAGTAGTATAGATTGCTCATAAAATGTAGTGATATTAATTGTATTATCTGAATATATGATTACTGTTGTAGATTTTCTTATAAAAATTGGTGCTTTATTCAAAATCAGTACAATAATGCTTCAAACTTTAGCAAGGGCAGCTTAGGTATTTTTTTAATCTACTCGATCTAGGATAATCAAATAACTAAGCAACACAGGGACAGTTTACAGCTTTATACCACAGATGTTTGAGACGGTTTCTTATTTCATTATTGCCCACTACGGTGTTTACTTCAACCTATCCAGACCATAAGGTTTTGGAACGTAATGGCAGTGTTTTCTTGCAAGGGTATGTACAAACCTCAGCACTGCAAGAGCTAGTTAGTAACAATAATGCTTTTAATCAACTAGTGATCTACACTGAGAAGTTACCTTATGTGACTGCTGCGTGAAAAGCTTCCCCATATGTCAGTCTCTAGAATTGTTGGGTGTGCTCGCTTCCATTTATATATATTTTCCATATATCTGTGTGATTTAAAGTTTACCAGCACAAATGTTTCAGAAAATTAATTTCATAGTTGTCTGCAGAAGTATTCATGGGAATGGAATTTTATTCATGCCAAGCATGTTTGCATACTCACTAAACTGGGAGCAGAAACAAACATGGTTTATCAGATCATTCTAATTAACCATGAATTCAAATATTAAATGTTCACTGTAAAGAAACATGAAAAGGTATCCATGATTTAGAGATATTCTAGTAGTTAACAGACTGTAGTATATTTCAGTCTGTACCACCTGAAGGTGTATATGCCTTTGAGGGTATAGAGATGTTGGTAATGCAGAATTACTTAGAAAGTCTGTGTACTCAGAACTGCCAACAATCAGCATATTATGTTTAAATAACAACAAAAGAAATACGTAAAACGTTCTTGAATAAGGAAGTTGTTTGAAAAATATATTCTCTGCTTGTGATATACTCCTCAGCAGTGAGTGAGAAGGCATTTGTCAGGTAGATTTTTGGTGGCAAATTATGTGCAAGTTATTTGGCAGTGTTCTCGACATACTGTCAAATGAGCTCGTAGTTTACATGGTGAGGAGCCAGAAGATGGACAAGATGTGAAAGACAGAATAAAGGAGGCATATTCCTTGAACTTTCTTACTATCTCCCTTTTTTTTGAACCTGTTGGTGTTTCGATTACAGATGTCTACACTGGCTTTTTGTATAATCATCAGCTGTTACATACTATGGTGTTATGTTTGCTCACACAGTCAGTCTATATCCAAAAAGATTTTATAGAACCAAATAATAAGGCGAGTTATGTTCTCAGGTCTGTGTGTTGCAGTTGTCAACTGGGAGAACAGGATGTCAGAAACCAAATGCCAGAGGGTTTTATGGAGACAGTACACATGTATGTGCTCATGTCCATGTATGTGTCTTACTCTAAATCATAATGGACATATAGAAGAAATAGAAAGCATAGGCAGAAGAGGGCAAGACTGAATCTGGCATGCAGATGTAGAAAGGTATTTTCAAAGAGGAGTTAGAAAGGAGAAGGCTATTGCCCCTTGGTGATACTGTGTGAACAACCCAGTGCTGGAGGGAGGAGCATGTTGTCTAGTAAAGCAGAGGGGACCCACAGGAAAAAGTGAGCCTGATCAACAGAGCATTAAAACATGCCGCTTCTCTTAGCAGGAATTCTGTTCTGAAAATAACTCTGAAATTAGAATCTCAGAGCTCCATATTAATTGCTTTTCAGTTTTTTTTAAATCAAGTGGGATCGGTTTAGAAGGAGAGAGATAGCTCCTTCTGGCTACCAACACGACCCGGGGCCAGGTCTGACTGGCCTGGTCTGTCATTCCATCAGCAGCTGCTGGGCCTCCACAAGCCAGACTCTGTTTCCAGCTCCCACTACACAGCCATGCCACTTCCAAACCTCACTTTCGGGTTCACCTATGCAGTTGTTTTCCCCCTTCAGTGGGAACTGGCCGAAAGCAAACTGAAGAAAGCATTGCACCCTGCAGGTTAGTTATCGCTTTGGGTGACTATGCATGAGCCAGGAATGAATTCAAACCACTTTCTTGTAGTAAGAATTCAACCAGGAGCAGAAGTATCCAGACCTGTCTGTCTGTCGCGGAGCAGTATTATGATGAAAACTATTCAGACAAAGAAAATCCATCAATGGCTTGTCTGCACTGTGCCGCTGGGGACAATTGCAAGACTCTAAACTAGGTGGTTGAGTTATAAACGCAGTTTTGTGTCTGTGTAAATAGACATCATGGGCAAAGTAAACAGCTGGAGATGCTAACATCCTGCCCTAAAGCAGCCAGCCTTAATCACGCTTTACCAATGCTGAGGTTTAGAACCAACATGCCTCTACAGGAGAGCATTCTCATGGGGGTTGGCACACTTCATCTGCACTGACTGGGTGCATTTAAGGAATTTTCTGAATTTTCCCAAATGCTGTCAAGTTAGATATGATACATTTGTTTTTTACATATTAGAATTTTGGTGAATAAGAGTCTAGTTAGAAGGATATACCCTTTTACATATAACTTGCTTTTTTTGTTGTAGTCTTTAGGCCCCTGTGCTTCCACATGATTTCTGGTAACTGTTTACTGCCATGGGAATAGACACTGATGCCTTAATGAAAAATGATATAAGATCAATAACAATACTGTAAATTTACACTAATAGATATTTGTATGTAGTTCTAAAGAATCTTTTGCATAGCAGTTTATTAAGTCGTAGTATGGCCAGGATCATGTAGGATAATATATCATGGGTATAAGGTAGGCCGTTTAGGCTGAATTCTTGAAGGAATGGAAGAGATCCTGTAGCTTTGCTTACAGGAATTAGAGCACGTAATTTTATCAGCATCTTCTGAAAATCCTAGACTAAGTCTCACTCCTGTCAGCTGTGAAAGTCAGGTGGTTAGCTGAAGTCATGCAGAGTCTCAATTTGCCAGACCAAGGCTGCCTTCACCACTACCTATCTTAAAAGCATCCAGCTAGGCCCTTTTATTCCTGAAAAGACTACAAGTGTCAGGGACAATTTGGGCATGTTTTAAAATAAACTTGACTCCACAGGTTGGGCATCTTTTCTTAATGACAGACTAATGATAATTCCAAAGTCATTTATCTACTGACTGGTTTTCTGCCTTGCTGCTGCGTTGAACAGGTCTTTATTTTGGCCTCAGCACTGAAAAGCTGATGAATTCCTTCAGACACAAGCCTTGCACATTCATGAAATTATAAATGATAAGTAAAAATCAATGCTTTTATGATTGTATTAAAGGGGGTAGACTAAATGAGAGTTAACTGACTGCCCTGTAGGGTGCTAGGTGGAAGAAGAATGGCATTGTGCTGATTAAAACATGCTAACCGTTCAAAATACTCTGGTAGAATAAATACTTTATAATGGATACAGATGCTTTGGTAATTAGTTACTGCTGTGCTGCTGAATGTCACTAATACGTGATACATGACAAAAATCAAGATGATTCACTCAAGACCGAACATTCAGAAACTTTTCACTCCACTTTCAGCTAATGTCTCCCAAGTCAAATACACATTTTCCTCCCCGCCCCC
>KL284830.1:527-11599 GCA_000699545.1 Podiceps cristatus | reverse complement strand
GGTGGGGGGGTGGGTGGAGAAGATTTCTCGCTTGGGTCAAATATTCACATGGCTCTGGCTTTCACAGGAGTTTGCTTCTCCTGGTCACAAATCTTCCTTTACTACCCTCCTATGACTGCTGGGTCTCTCATTTATAAAACATCATCTATTACCTTTTTTTACTTCATTGCTAAAGCTTTATCATCTACAGCAGGAGAAATACTGATGAAACATCCTTTCAATGTCACCCAAAGAGCACCCACACCCCAAGCTCTGCTCCAGCTTAACAAGATTAAATCTCATCACAGATGCCATGAAGCCAGGAGCAGAGGTGCTCACACTCACCTCTCCAGCATGTTTTTCCCTGGGTATCGCTTTGGTTTGGCCCTGGTGACAACTTTCAGCTAACAGTCCTGATAGGGGACAGTCCTCCGAGGCACTGGCGTGTGCATAATGAGCTCAGCTTTGAAGCTAAAATGGAATAATTCATTTCACTTTACCAGGGAATAGGATTCCCTCATGCACTGTAACACCTGGTTGCTGTACAGTGTATATGTTACAGCCTGCATCAGCAGTCCTCAGGTGCTAAAGAAAAACGGCCGTCTGGTTTCAATTTGCCATTGCTCCAGTGGATAAGTTTTAGAGGTTTCCTGAGGAAGACTCAAAAATAAATAAATAAGGTAGAAACCCCTGAATAAAAACAAGAGGAATTAAATCAGGAACCCTAGAGGCAAGGATTATTATGCGCCTCCTTGTATTTCTAGGATGAAAATCTCTGCCAGGTACCCAGAAGAGAAGGAGCAGAGTCTTAAGGTAAGATGAAAAAACCCTGTGCTATAGGTGAATGGGTGGCTTGGCTGAGAGCCAGAAGGAGATGCGGAGACCTGGATTTCTACCTCTAAAATGGCTTTCCAGACCCCAGTCACAGGTAGGAGCAAAGCCGCCTGTTACGCACAGTCAGGTGTCAGGTTTGCTGGGATCCCTGGGAGAAAAGTCCTGCTGGGCCATCATTGCATGCAAATCATGGAGCTATCTGGTAAATGCTCTTGGCAGAGGACAAAAGGGTTTCGCACTGACAGCCCTGATATAAGCACAGTTGTGGCTTGTCCCCTCCTTGTATTTAGGGAAACCAAACTTATGTCTTACCTGTCCTACTGTTCCTCCTACCAGCCTTGTTCCAGCTTGCCCAGTTTATTGCCTCTCTTTGAAAAAGGCAGACCTCTGGGGAAGTGTATCAAGAGCAAATCGCAATCAGTCTTCATAAAAAATAACAGCAATAAAGCAAAAAAGCAAGATTGTCTGCAACAGCTGGCAGCTTTTCCTCCTACGGTTGTCTCTATTGGCTTTACCATGCAGATCTTCCACTCTCTCTCCTTATCTTGCGAAGCAAGCCAGAAAAATGAGGAGACATTGAAAAAGAGGAAAGAGAAACTGAAGCTTGGAAATAACAGGCAATGAATCTGAAATCTGAAGAGCAGCTTTTTTTTTTTTTTTTTTTTTTTTCCCTGGTAGTATTCTTCCAAGCAGCGTGAGCTTGTAAAAGTCTAATCACTTCCCATCCAGCTCATCAATCACACGAGGGAACTGGTCCCTCACACAACACAGTGAGCCTCAAATTGGCTCCCACCAATAATAAAAGGTAGTGGAGAAGGACAATCTCTTCAGAGGATTGTTTAATAAATCTTGTCTAGACAGGGAACACAAGAGAAATGGAAAAGATTTCTTGGAAGACCATGGCTATTCAGTCCTATCCCACTTACATTATTGATACGTGCTTGCTCCAACCAATACTTAAACATGAATTTTCATATTTTGATTCTCGAAATCCAGCATCATCCAAAATTAAACATTAAACTTTAAATATTTAAAAACAGGCAAAGATAGTAATTGAAGCTGATGGAAATTGCACACTGGCACTATTCCTGCTTTTTCCTGCTGCATATATGCTTGCCTGGCTGCAAAAATGCCAAAGAGACACTGTTGTTACTCTGCTATTTTCAGCAGTTGCTGACATTTTACTGTAAGTTATTCTCATTTTCTCTTTCTCTTCTTAAAAATAACACCACCACTACTACTCTAATAATAAACCAACAGCTCTTATGTCCTAAAGACCTTTCAGTAGAGGGCTATTTCTGCCATCACACAGTGCCTAAGCTCAGCACGCATGGACAGCTTATAGAGCATACACCATATAAAACCCAACAGGCACTCACCACGTTACGCTGAGCACTACATTACCCCTTGGTTTCTTAGTCATAAGTTTTTCTTTCAGTAGCCTGTCTTTTCCAACGCAGCAGCTCAACTGTCAGCTACCAGTAAAAAAATCCATTCCAACCTGTGTTTGGTGTATTTTTTGATGGCTTCCTTCTCCACTTTTATCTGTCAGAAGCGCTAAAGACTCCCACAAGCCATAAAGTGTTTCTGACATTCTTGGCTTTTAGATCCCAGGTTTCAAAGAACCACTGAAGGTTATGTTGATTAAGCCCAAAGACGTATTTCTAGAAAGCTGTAGCTTAAATAAAAAAGGTGTTTTGCTGTCACAGTGATCAGCCAAAACTGTTACTGACCCAGAGCATATGGGGAGCCAAAAGGCATCAGAAAAACGTGTGATGTTCCAGGCTGCTAAGATTTGCTCTCTCCAGCAGAGATCAGAGGCAGCGGGAAAGCAGAAGAGGCATTTAGCTCAATTAAAAAATAAACAAACAAAACCAAGGCCTTGTAGTGAGTGAGATGATGGCCGATTACCCATCAGTTAAGCAAAGGCTAAGAAAAATCATTGCCTCTCCAGAGTGCTAGCAGCCAAAAGCCCTTTTTGTTTTGAGAGAGCCCCAGAGGGGCACCTCAGATGCCTCTGGAGGATGGAGCTGAAGAGGTCTATTTAAGGAAACAAGAGAAGCCTTTACTAGGAGCTTTCCTGAAACCCAAGATGAAGGCCTCTTTATTTTGCTTCTGAGAAGTCCCTGCTGACCAGACATAATGGGACCCATCCTTCTGGCAAATTAACTTCCAGTGGCCACTGTCTGCAACAGATCTGATACATATTTGCATCTGCTATCAATTCATGGCATGATGCAACATTAAAATTTCATGGGAGGGAAAAAAAAAAAAAAAAAAAAAAAAGAAAAAATTGCTTGAGGAGCTGTCGGGTTTGAGCTCCTTGCAGTTGCAGGGATAGTTATAGGCAGCAGACATTGTAAAAATGTCAGTTGCTTCACCTAACAAAATTTCACCCTTATTAGACATAAAAAGATGTGTAATTCCCTTCCAGAGGTCAGATTTAAAACCCAACACTTTCGGTACGGCAGTTCAGCAAGGGCTTTAACGAACAACTAAAACTTTAAAAGGAGCAAACCCAAAACCAGGACGACGTTTCACAATCTGAAGACACATTTGGAGAAAGGTGACATTTTACATGAGGAGCTGGGGTGCAGAAACACAATCAAAATTATTTCTTTTTAAACTGAAATCTCAGGGAATGTGTGAACTCTATTCAAAGTTATTTAAATAAATAGGAATTTTATAACTCCTGGCTGCAGACTTAGCTGGCTCTGATGGTATTTGTGCAAGTATGCACAGATTACTGTGTTTGAAATGTTTTCCATTCAGTGCTGATCTTTTTCCCCATTCATATCGTCAGGCGGATTGAGCTGAGGACACCAGCCCCAGGACTACAAGCAGCATAAACTCTCTTGGAAAGAGCTGTTCTGCATCTCCCAACACGGGGCCATAAGAAACCAGCCTTACAATGTCCCCCTCTTCACCGCTCTGCCTAAGGAGGACAGAAAACATCCTAACACTGGGTGCTCTAAATGCCACCTGAAAAATGCTTTTTCAGATAATAAATATACCTGCAGGTAGGTTTACTCCTCCCTGGAGCACAGTGGCATTCAGGCATCGCAACGGATCCCCAGTAGGATCTCTACTGGGCAAATCAGGTATCTCACACTGCTGTGATGGAAAGCTATCAAGAACAAGAAATGATACAACATGTTTCAAGAAATGAAACATCAAACTAGATGCAAAACAGTTGGATGAAGGGAGATTTTTTCCTGCTTGGAGTCATTCCATCTCCACACAGCCCTTGGGGCATAGGCGCCTGCACTGCAGGACACAACACAGCCCACTCCATGGAAGACTGACCCCACACGCCAGCTCCCAGCGCATCTTCTTGTTCCCAACAGCACCCTTGGGTTTCCTCACATAGTTTTCCCAAGTGTCATGTTTCTAATGGAAGCTGGAAAAGCAAAACGTGACCAAAAGTGCACAGAGCTGAGAGCACAGAAAAGCGCCAGGTCCCACCAGGAAGCAGACCTTAAACCTTTGCATACTGAAAACGTGATATTGAGGTAAATGAGTCAAACCCAGTATTTCCCATTGACGCCATTTTTCACTCCATCTCAGGAACACCAGAGAACACAAGAAGCATACAGGGTTGAAGACTTGTGGCAGAAGAATTGGGTAACTTTCCAATGGAAATCAGCATGCAATACCTGCATCGCTGTAACTCACTGGGGGAAAAGCACACCTATTAATTACCTCTTCTCTGAAATAGAACCAACACATTTTGGTCAAACACCAGGATTACAAACCCAAATCAAACCAGGATTTTAACATTTTACAACTACATCTATACAACATTTTACTACATTTCTACAACTACCTGAAGGAAGGTTGAAGTAAGGTGGGTGATGGTCTCTTCTCCCAAGTAACTAGGAATAGGATGAGAGCAAATGGCCTCAAGTTGCAACAGAGGAGGTTTAGATTAGATATGAGGAAAAAATTATTTCCTGAAAGAATGGTCAAGCACTGGAATAGGTTGCCCAGGGAAGTGGTGGAGTCACCATCCCTGGAGGTGTTCAAAAAACGTGTAGACATGGCACTTTGGGACATAGTCTACTAGGTGTGGTGATGTTGGGCTGATGTTTGGACTAGATGATCTTAAAGGTCCCTTCCAACCCTAATGATTCCACGATTTTACCAAAACTTGCTTTTTGAATACCTCCAGCCAGCTCTATTTAGCCCTATGCTGCTCAGCTGTACATCCACTGACATAAGCTGAATCGATCTCAAAGCAGGCAACTGGAGGGCTGCTGCAAAAGATGAAAACATATTGATGTTGGTATAGATTTAAATGTGCCAGACCTACTCTGCCCAAGGAAATGCTGGCTTGCCTACTAGGAACACTTGCAGTGATGCCATTATTTCTTGATTTTGGGACTTCATTGTTTCCTCAACACAGTCTGGGCACGTGCCGGCTGAGTACGCACCAGGTGGATTTGCAGGGTGAGGGGTCTTCATTGTAAATGAAGCAAAATTTCTCAATTTCACTAGCCAGTAATGGACAAATTTTTGATGAAAAGTCCATAATAACTTCATGGAAAAGATTGTGCAAAATCACTTGTTTTAGAATGACTGTGTGTCCTGGTTTCAGCCAGGACGGAGCTAGTTTCTGTCTTCAGCAGCTCCCGTGTTTTGGAGTTGGTATGTGACACAAGGTGACAGCACGCTGCTGCTGTGCGCTGCTGCTGAACGATCAAGGACATCTTGGAGTTTCCCAAGTTTTGCTGATGTGCAGGTTCAGACACTTGGGAGGGCACAGCCAGAAGAGTTGATCTAAACTGGCCAAAGAGAGTGTTCCATGCCATAGATAGCATGGCTGGTCAGCCATTGCCCTCAGACCTTTTGTTTTTTGCTCTTGCCCTTTCCTTCGAGTTCGGATTCCTTGTTAGGTTCGCTTTCTGTTTATATGCCTTTCTTGTTATCTTATTTTTGTTTTATTTCGTTCAGGCCTGTGTGTTCCTCTGTCTGTTCCCTCGCACTCTCTCTGGAACTTGCTGATCTGGGAGAGCTGCAGGTGCTCCCTGGCTGCTGCTCAGGACAGGCTGTATCAGTTGTCAGGTGGTTAGAAATTGTGCATTGTTCATTTTATATATTCTGTTATCCTTTTACATTATTATTATTGTTAATATATTTTTATCTTTTCCTTTGCTGGCTTTGTAGAGTGTTTTTATCTCAAACCGCGAGCTCGCTCTCTCTGTTTCTCATCCTCACCCCACTGGGGAGGGGAGGGGTGAGCGAGTGGCTCTGTGGTCCGGACACCGTTTACACCGGGGTTAAACCACGACACTGTGTTTCCTTGCTCACAGTACACAGTGCTTCCTGACAGGCTCGAACCATACATATTTGGTTTTACATTTGATCAGTTTGAGTGATTTTTGTGTCACCTAACCAGGGACACTTACAGGCAGCACAAGAAATAAATGGCTTTTTAACTGTGTTTTATTCTTATATATGCATTGTTCTGCTAAAAATAATTCATTGTATCCTAATGAAATGAGCACGACTGGCTCCAGGAATGAATGAATGCTCAGTCCCCAGCGAGGTTTATTTATGTGCAGGGATGGAGGGTCTGTAATGGAAGATCTATCGTTAGCGCCTGAACCCGTTTTATCTTAATTTCACATAATACAAGTGAACTGAGTGTTGTTTTGGGGGTATAACCAATCTACAGTTGAAACAAATCAGTTCTGCAGCTAAGTGAGGAGATGAAGTAGTGGATAATCTGTAGTTTAAAACCAGCTGTTCTGTTGAGATCAAATGATTGCTTTGGCACTGAAATGATTAGCTGACAAGGGAGCTTATTTCAGCATCCACCATCATTACCGGGCACTGCTGCCATAACCTCTGGCCACGCCGGTGCTGGGCACTGGAGCTAATTGACCAGGATCAGCTCATGGTTTGCTAAATGGATGGACCTCACCTGGCCTCAATTACAAATATCAGCATTTTCAGGAAACAGATAGGCAGAAGAGGCAGGGATGGATACCCAACCACCAGTCAGATAACTGCGACTGCCAGCAAAATATTTTCGGTTTAAGCTGCATGGGTGTCTCTGCTCTCTATGCTAGTTTTAACACAGCATAAATATTTGCAAATATTTCCCTCTTATTTCTCTTTGCTTGCACAGCTCTGACGATTATTGAGAACTGAAATTCACTCCATCCCCTTCTGCAATGCCCTTCCGTAGGGTTTCCTGCAACGGCTGTTTTTAATGGGTTTCCTTATTTTAGTCAAGGTACCACCTTGCTCATGAGAACATCACATGACAGGGACAGAAATACAGGGAGGACACAGGTTTGCAGTTTCCTTTTCTTTTTCCCTAACCATCACTTGTACTTCTAATTACAAGAGCCTTTTCCAAATAACCTGAAGCTAACTGAGGTTGCACAGCAGATGAAACATAAACATGTTCATGTGAACAGGCTGCAGAGACTGGCTACCACAGCAGCAGGGATGTTCTGCAGTGAGCTTGCCGGCTTGGACAGCGGAAGGTAACCCACCTGCAGAGCACACCTTTTCTTCTTCCTTTCACCTAAAAATTAACCCAACTCCAAAGAAATTAAAAATGGTATTTAAAAATTACAGCAATCCATAATACCTATTAGGTCAGGTTTTCCACACCCATAACAAAGCAAGACAGCTCCTTACAACAGATATGTTTTCTTCTAGTTGATCACCCAGCAGGTTTGAAAGGAATCCAGTAATATCTTCCTCTTCCCAAAGAGGTTACTCCCCACTTTTGGGGAGACAGCCATTAATTCCCTGATATTCATTATGGATTTTCCTTTCTTAGGCCTTCACTCTGCACCGTACTTTTGAAGGATGACCTGCCATTATCATTCCTCGGGTACATGTTACATGGGGTTGTTGTTGCTTTTGATCTACAACAGCAATATGACACGTGCCTCACCTCTTTCACTCTCCCCTGACTTTCGGCCCTTTCTGGAGGGGAAACTCATGAGTATGGAGCTGGGAGGTTGTTTTCAGAAGCCCCCTTCCAGAACTTTTCAGAAGTCCCCTTCCAGACTTCTGCCCCCAAGGCAGAATTCCTTCTTCAAGTAAACCAGCAATGCTGGCATGAAAAGGGTTTAAAGCAATGATGTTTCATATCTCAGGCTTCCCCGTTTGGAGGCAGCAATACACTTATTACAGGAAGCCATGGGTTTTGGTGGGCTTCCCTCTCATTTTTTTCACAGGCTGTCCCCTGCAGTGAGACACAGGCACTTCCACCATCACCATGATTATCCAGAATTATAGAGCAATTTATAATGCTTTACAGCTCCTTTATTGGCACTTACAATCTGAAACAATCTCAAAATGTCAGAAATCAGAATGAGTGGCAACATCAGGCTCTGGCCACCATTCAGGCCCTTGGACCACTGGGCTATATATCCCTTCCATCCTATTAAACTTTAATATCATTTGCTTTGAGGGTCTTTTGTTTCCACTTTAGGCTTGTTAACGTTTGTTTTCTTAAAGCATGAGCATAAACTCTCCCACAAAATGTATTTTTGGTATAACCTCTCTCTTCAGTGAGCAGCATTAAGCTATCGCTATTATTTTTCCTGCACAAAAGAGCACAAGTTTGTCAAAATTGGCACAATATTTCTACTTCGCCTTTTGACATTTTCAAGTTTATTATGTTCAGGCAGTACCTCAAAGCACTCTATTCTTCCTCCCTAGTAGGACTAATCACCACCAAAGTGGGAAAAGAAACACTACATGCTATTCAATACAGCACGCAGACGCTATTACCCTCCTACTTCACTTATGAATCACGAATACCAGAAGTCAATGAGACCGGTTGTGCTTAACCACCTGTGGAAGTACTGCCTTGAACTAGGTCCTTGTCGCTTTAACCAAAACCTCTTGAAATCCACCTTTCCGTGATGATGTTTGATGCCGGGGACACCTCACCTGAGAAGTCAGTGGTACTTGATTTCATACCCCGTAGGATTCAGCACTCAGAGCCAGCATGCGGTTAACAGAGACGTCCCTGCTGGCTGCTTGTTGGGTTGGGCAAACCCATCCTCAATCCCAGAAAGACACATCCACTAATACCCTGGGCAGCTCCAGTCTCCCTGGCTCCTCAGACCAGCCCCGCACAACGGAGCAGCTTTCGCTAGGACACGTCCTTGGGAATACTCCCTTGGGAATGTCTCCCTGGGTACCTGTGCAGGATGCCTGCGCAGCACACGTGGGGCCGTAATTAGAGGGCTCAGGGCTAGTAGCAGGCTTGGGGTGGGAGCGTTGCTGTTGCTGAATGCTGCATTCTGCACAATTGTGCTGACATTTCTGAACTATAAAAGCCCTCTGGCAGGCATCTGCAGAGGAAACCTTTAGAATTGATCCAGTTTAGCACAAAAACTGTTGGCTAAGCCTCCATCCGCCCCGCTGCTCCTCCACCCCTTGACACAACTTGCAGCAAAAGACTTTGCTTTCCCTTTCATACGGCTTTTAACAGCAATTCAAGCCCATTGATCCAGGACTCCGAGTCAGTGTATTACAATGCAAGATTATTCAAGCTCTCTGACAGTTGGTTTGTTTAATTTCATTTTATTCCATAGTAAAATGGGATTGGAGGGAGGTAGGGCTAAAGGAAAAACTGGCAATGTATTGCCCAAATGGTCAGAAAAACAGAAAAATGTCACTCAAAGGAAAATATGAAATACTTCCACTTGACACAAACTGCTATACCATGATTACATTATGTATCTATATGCCTATCTACACCTCGTCAGTGCCTCCCAACTTCAATCTCTGTTCCACTGAGAGATTTGAGAGGGTGGGTGGCAAAGAGGAGCATACATAAGCCTTAACAACACCCAAGCAAAGCTTGTCAGTGAACAGCGTGAGATGGTGCATTTTATGCCATCTCCTAGCTAGGGTTAAGACTAGGCTTGAAAACTCATTACACTCACCATTTACACCAAATAACCTTTCTTTCTATAGTTGGAAGAAAACTACTCATTTGCTTTATAACCTAATACATCCATTTATAATTTAAAAGCGTTTGCAACTAGTACTTTTTTTTCCTGTTGGTTAGTTTAACTTTATTCCATTGTTTGCTTTAGTCCATCTTCAATTAAGCCAGCATTTCCAAGCACATCAGCAGGGGAGAGGTTTACATTTACAGGTGTAAGATCATTAACAGCATAAGATGGTTGAAAGGGAGAGAGGGCATAATTGGTTTCACTTGCCTAGAGGGAAGATCAGCTACTAAGAGAAACAACACCTGATTAAGAAGGTTTGCACTGTTTCATTTCTAATAACATTGTCCCTCCACTACCAGTGTTTTTATAGTACCCACCACAGCAGCCTCTGGGTTCTGGCTTAGCCATGCATATTTTGCAGATGCACAAGAGCTGACAGCGTCAGACCCCTTCAAGGACAGACAGAAGGAAGAGTCTGATGAGACACTAAAGGAATGAAAAGAAATAAATTAATAGTCTGTATTTAAAAAAAAAAAAAAAAAAAAAAAAGCCTGAACAGAGCCATGAATCTCGACAGCTGCATTTTGAATTCAACTCTTGATCTGATTTTCATTGGTGGCTAAGCTTCTGGGTGCCAGGACCAGCTGGAAAGCTCAACCCGTTTCTCATACACTTTGATGGCTGTGCATAGGCCAAGACAGGTTGTACCACGGCCCAGTAAGGTGACAGTGCTGTCCCGGACCAACACATGGCAAAGTCAGGCAGGAGGTTTACCTGCAACCTCAAAGATCCCCAGCAGGCATTGCCCAAGGAGTAACATGCTTCCACCAGCACACACTGATGAGGAAGGAACAGCTGGGGTCAGCGTGTACCCCCAAACACAGCCCCACACAGCAGGCTGTTTGGAAGGGGACAAGATCTGTGTAAGAGAGGGGGAGGCGGAGAACAAAGGTCTTCTTGGCTATTGCTGATGCTACATGACCAAAGCACAGGGATGCATCCAGACTGTGCAGACTGCAACAGTTTAAGCAAAGAGTCCCCAGACCTGTCCATGACACTCCTGGGGTGATGCCAGACTTTGCCAGCTCCTCCAAAAGCTTTCCCCTACCCTGCTCCACATGCTGCCCAGGCTGAGCTGCTGCCAGCTGACATCCGTCCACCACATTGCCTCTGCCAAACATGGAAAGCATTCCACCTGGAGAGGTGAACCCCATATCCTGGGCATATTTTTGGTACTGGGACCAGGAAGGGGGTGGCAATAGTGTCAAACGGCAAACATCATTTGCAGCCATGGCTGACACCCTGTTGCAAATGGGAGTG
>JMFS01118984.1:0-16099 GCA_000699545.1 Podiceps cristatus | reverse complement strand
CCCAGCACCTGGGCACCCGCACCCGGCACAACACAGTAGGCAACACCGTAAGTGGCATTTCAGACGAAGTCCCATTGCTCTGTACATTTTAGTTCAGTTCCACAGAAAACTCTGCACTGAAATGATTTGCTGCTTTCACGTCCGCAGCTTCAGATGTCTTTTTTTGGCATTTTTTTTTTTTTTTTTTTTTTTTTTCCCCTATGAAAAAACATTTAAGGTTGGGTTTTGACCTGAAAGGTAAACCTCTTTGTTTGTTGAAGGTGCTATAAATTCTTGAAAATTGCTTCATTTGTTATTTGCTTACAAGTTATTTGACACACGTACTGTTGAATCCCATCTTATTTCTATTATTTCAATCCTCAGAATGATCCACTTTCCCTGACTGATTTTCAGACGGCCCTTTCTGTGGAAATTGCAGCCACCCTTTTACCACCAAGATCTGACTCTGGCACATCTCTCTTGACACAGCCCTGCGGGACCCACAGGTCAGGCTGCAGCCTCATAAGCAGGGACCCACGGTAAACCTTGCCGTTGCTGTGCCATGCATCAATAAAAAATAATTTATATAGGCTTCCAGGTGGCAAAGAGAAAGCTGAAAATCATGCAGGTGTGCAATTTTCCACACTTAACTATTTTGAAACAAACACTTTTGTAGCTTATTAGAGCTTTATTCTTTGTAAAAGGCAGTGGGTGAGTAAACAAACAGAAGTTCAAATACATTTGGAGCCAGTATCAGCAGAGCATGAACAAGACACTTTATTCATGCAGTAATCTGCAGCAACCAGTTTGAAGTGCAGAGGAATTAAAACATTTTATGAAGGTAATATTTCCTGTAAAATATCTTCCCTTGAGATAACATCTCTGTGTGGTTCTGAGATTTCTTCTCATGGTAACACAGGTCATGCAGAGTTCAACATACACCCCTCAAGTACATCATAAAAGAGGCACAGCAAGCTTTCTAAAGTTGTATTCAGTACAGCCTGAAGGCTGATTGTGCTGGTTTTGGCTGCAAGAGAGTTCATTTTCTTCACAGTAGCTGTTACGGGGCTGTGTTTTGGATTTGTGCTGGAAACAGTGTTGATAACACAGGGATGTTTTCGTTACTGCTGAGCAGGGCTTACACAGAGCCAAGGCCTTTCCTGCTTCTCACCCCACCCCACCAGTGAGGAGGCTGGAGGGGGGGTGGGGAATAGATGGACACAAGAAGCCTGGAGGGGACACAGCCGGGACAGCTGACCCCAGCTGACCTCAGCTGACCCAAAGGATATTCCATACCATATGACATCATGCTCAGCATATATAACTGGGGGAAGAAGGAGGAAGGGGGGGGACATTCGGAGTGATGGTGTTTGTCTTCCCAATTAACTGCTACTCATGATGGAGCCCTGCTTTCCTGGAGATGGCTGAACTTAACTGTTCCCCTGCCGAGGGGAAGCAGCGAATGAATTCCTTGGTTTGCTTGGCTTGCATGGACAGCTTTTGCTTTACTTAATTAAACTGTCATTATCTCAACCCACGAGTTTTCTCACTTTTACCCTTCCAATTCTCCCCCCCATCCCACTGGGAGGGAGTGAGCAAGTGGCTGTGCAGAGCTTACTTGCCAGCCGGGGTTAAACTATGACACTGATTTATTAAACAAACAAATTGGGTTTTCCCATTAAAAGGGGAGACAAAAGAAGGGGTCTGAACTAAAAAAGAAAAAAAAAAAAAAAAAAGACAAAATTAAACGGCTACTATTGGGGTAATTGCTTTTCACACTTTCCCAATTTTGGCTGAGTCAAGGGAGTCTGAAAGCTTTCTGGAAAGCAGGAATTGTGCAGCTATGTCTCCAGAGATTTAACTGCCTGTGTATGAACCTGCCAAGTTTTGACTAACTAGTGAGTTTTTGCATTAAAGCATTGAAAATCATCTTACAGCATGTACCACACATTATCACTGATGCTTCTAATTATCTGGATACACATATAGCCACAGTAAAACTGGAAAAAAGCCTGGCTGTGCATGAAGACAAACACAAATAATGTATGTTTGGTAGAAATAAATCTTTACTTATTATCCTGAAGTTATTACTGGGGAGATGAGGTGAATGTCATTGCTTTCTTATTGCTTATTATCTTTAGCTTCACCCATGGAAATGCAATGCTCAGAAGTAATACAGACAGCCTAATTTTGCCCTCTAAGACAAAGATGCTGGTTCCCAGTAAGGATTGCCTCTAGGCCAAATAGGGTGCTATTCCATGCAATATTCAAGGTATCACCGGTATAAACCCTCCTTATTTGTGATCTGCGTACCAGTGCACGCCAGCATCACTCAGTTTGGGACTATTCATCACCTACCAACTGCTCAAGGCAAACTGAGATAAGGAATCTGTGAGGGGTCAGCAGAAGCAAGAGATGACCCATCTTCATTGCTTTCAAACAACTCCTCTCAGAGTTGAAGATCTGCTGGCATATCAAGAATGCAATACCCAATAGCTGGGCGATTCAAGGGAGGTTTAACTATGGTTTTGGAATGTAAATTTGGTTCTGGCCTCATGGAGGATCCGTATCTGTGAAACTTCCATCATTCCTGCAGGAAATCCCATATTTCCCACTACCTTAGTGCCCAGGCCATTCCCTTCCCTGAAAGCAGGAAATAGCACTTGGCTGGCTCAGGAGAATGGGGCACTCAGAGATAAAATCTGAGTAACCTAGTTTGATGTTAGTTCAAGTCATTTTCTAGAGATGGTTTCATGCTCTTACAGGTCTTGTTAGGGGCCATGTTTCAAATGTATCTTTATATCAATAATGGTAGAGCTACTGTCCCAGTAAGAGCTTGGATAATAGTAAAGTATTGGCACAAAAATAAAAGTAGTATGGAATTTTATACACCATACGCTCACCATACATCATCTGTAATTTTAGCTAAATTTTACCTAAGTTTTCAGATGGTTTTAGCTACTTCTGCATACCAGCCAGAAAGAACTCAATATCTCTGATCTGGGATGCTGAAAAGGTAAGATCCTTTGTGTATCCAAATATTCTGAATACACAAATATCCTTTGGGTATCCAAATATTGTGGTCACTTTATGAAATCCCAGTCACCTCTGCCACACACAGTGCCTTGGTTGTCAAATCCAAAATTATAAATGGCTCATCATGTGATGCATTCCCAGATTTGAAGATTCCCTTCATATCAGCTATTTTAGCTCTGAAAGAAAGGTTGAAAATGACTGCATAGAACTGAAATGGTCATGATTCTTTAGACTATATAAATTGACTACATGTAGGTATTGAAAAATGAGACCAGGACTAAGACTTTATATTTTCCTTCCAATATTGGTATTTTTTTTTTGATGTACTGTGGGAGTAAAATCAATGAGGTGAATAAGATGCTATCTTATTAAATAAAATTTAGATAGAAAGAGGTTTTTTGAGGCAAGGTATAGAATTGTTGTTTTAGTTTTAATAAGTCAAATGTTTTCTGAAGGGAAAACAATTTCTTAAACAGAAAAAGTTGCAAACAGGTCATAGAGCAGTGATATGTTTGCCCTGTCTAACTATAAAATTAATAAGTACCTGCTGAATATTGTACTTCAGATCTGGATTCTGCTTGTTCATTCTTTTCAAATACTGTGACTAGTGAATTAACCCTGTCCTTAACAATTTAAGGGGAATGACCATAAAAAGATGCATGCCAAGGAAAAGATAGATAAGGAGCAAACTCTTTCTTCCAATGGAAGAAACAGGGGACACTTCATGGAGTTGATTGAAGAAGGATTCAGAAGATACAATGGAAGCTGGCTGTAGACTTGTGGTACTTACCGCAAAATAGAGCTATGGATGCTAAAAGTGTACGTGGTTTCAAGCAAGCACTGCCCACACTGTTGGAAGAGAAATCTAATGAGTGTTACTAATGGCACACATCCACAAGCCACCCAGAAAGCCTATGAGCTGTAAATAACTACAGATGGGAGAAGTGCTATGGAGCAGCACTGTACACAATTACTGTCTTCCCTAGCCAGTTTAAGGGCATACTTTTCCTGCTCATTCGAGAAGCATTCTTAACTAAATGAAATGTCACTTCCCATCACTTTTATTTTGAAGAGAAGAGAAGAGAAGAGAAGAGAAGAGAAGAGAAGAGAAAGGGGAAAGTTTCCCCTGTGGCTGCCCTCACCCCGGTGAGATCTAGGCTCGTTGCCACTTCTGCTCTTCTCCCTGGATGTCTCTGCTCCCGGGGAGAGCTCACTTGTGTCCTGGGTTACCTGATCACCTTCTCTCCTCTTGGTAGGCCTCCCAAACTCTAGATTTATCTCCTTCCTAACTGGGGTATATGCACATCTCTCTTAGGTTGACTTCTGATGCAAATGAGCTGTCATTTCCCAATAAATAGTTCACAACTGTGGCAGTACTTTTTTACATACTAGAAAAATTAATACAGTTAGTGACATACTTTTATCTGTGTTATCACTGAATATTTAAGTTTCCAGCCATGGAGATACATTAGGAAGAGCTACCACTCCAAAATTATATATTCAATCACTGCCAGCATAGCCATTTGTCACTGAATTAATTACATTTGGTGAACGGTTTTGATGTTTCATCAATCATGGAGCTTGATCTTAAACACAGAAGGCTCAGCTCACCTGTTATCTTCACCCATCTTTTACTTCAACCTTGAGACTGCTATTCAAATGTTAGGATGCCCAAGGGATACAGCTTTAGATGCTCGATGGAAAAGTTCAGTTTATTCTAAACAGAGTTTGGTTCTAAACTGCCATTTAGAAGGATGGTCAGAGATGAGGAAATCCCAAGGAAAGATGTTCAGGGAAATGAGCACTTCTCTCTCCATCTGAGAATACAAAGAAAAGTAGTGATTTGAATTTGTCTCCTTCTGAGGTACAGCATTCCCCTCCCACATGGTATTGTGGTTACAGCAGTGTAGCCAGTGAGTGCCTTGTGAGACACTATAAAAATGTGTCTTCATAGGGCCTCAGCTTTCCTGCATGTCCTGGAAAGAAGAAATAGAACACATTCACAGCCTTTCTCTCTTTTTTTATGTTGCCCTAAGAGATAAGAAACTAATTTTCTTTTGGAAAAATATAAATTATTACAAAATCATTAAGACCATACTTAAGGCAGAGGAACTTTGGACTCCTCTTGGACTGTATTTCTTGTCTTCTGATATTCAGTTGCTTAACCTGATTGTTGTACTCATCATATTTTCTTATCCTCATTCCCCAATAGAATATCAGGTAAACTTCCTGATTTGCTGTATCTGCTGTCTAATGCAAGAATTAAAAATGCAGACAGAAAGTATGATGAGTTGTTGGCATCTCTGTTCTGCTGTAGTGCCTTTACTGATGACAGGGAAATCTCAACTGTGAACATTAATTTCCTAATGATGACAACAGGGAAGAGAAAAAAACTCAATTGTATATGCTTTTTCCCCTCATTTTTCTGGTTTATAGGCATCATACATCTTCTTGTAACACAGATTTTATAGCCTCTTTTTTAATGAAGGACCAGTCACCAAAACTTTGAATGTAATTTAGGGAAAAAAATCAACTAAACCCTAACTCAGCCTAATGATACAGATTATTTAAATCTGACAGCTACTCAAACTCAAAGTGAACTGCTAGCTGTACAGTAAGGAGTGAGCAGATGTCTCCATCTTCATCTTGTAACACTGTTTTGCGGAGAGGACATTCTCTGATATAATTTCATGAAGGCAGACTTGAAGGTGACACAAGGATTGTAATACTTGGCATATCTTTTGAAACAGAGAAACTCTTCTTTCCATATTAGATGCTGGAACTGCAGAATGCAAGTTCTGCACTTTTGCATTTGTTTTTTCTTTTTTTTCCCTTTTATTAGCCGAGATTCTTATAAGGCTTTAAATATCTTGAAATGTCCTAATAAGAAAGGCAAAGACAGATTGGAGAGGGAAGCATTCTTGTAAGCCAGGTATCTCTACCTTGGTAGTCTTGAAGTATTGAGTAGAAAATCTTTGTACCTGGTAAATCTTACCTAATAATGAATTTTTTATTCTTACTTGTTCAAAATGGGTCTTCTGGAGCATTAATGTGAGTAACAGCAGTCACGAGTGAATGAAGTTATTTAGAAATGCCAAATGATTTTATGTTAGATGTTAACTGCAACATGTGATGCACCCTCAAGGTAGCTGAATGTGAAGAGTCATGGTTATTGAAGAGTGTCCAGGGTTGTAAGTTCAGTACATGACAAACAGGAGTGGAAGCAGGTCTTTGACCTTAGAACTATAAAGCTCTATAACTTACAAATCCCTCCATCTAACAGGCTAACACATAATATCTACTAAGAGTAAAAAACCAAAACCAATCTTGTCCATCACACATGCATTTATATGCCATTTTTTTGCCATGTAGTTTCAGTATTTTAATTACTAAGAGGCCGTAATTTCAGAGGAAGGCAGGCATTCATGTATTTTGTGCTAGGTGAAGAATTTCATTCTGATAAGGCTAAACAGCTGCACTTCTAAGAGGTCTCATTACAAAGACAGCGTATCTTTTGACTCACATGCTTACTTTCTTGGGTGATGCCTCCAGGCTCTTCCATCATTCAACTTGTGGTGCCCTCTCCAAGCTCTGGATCTGTCAGAAAAGGAAAGGTGACCACCTCCTCGGTAGGTAACACTGGAAAGACTGTGTGCTCTTGCTACGTCTCCCAACTCACAACAGAAGAGTTCTCAAGCATGACCCTTGATGCTTGCCACAGCTGTAGATACAGTTTTATATGCCACAGACACAGTTATAGTTTATTGACTTTTCAGTTTGGGTCAGGGGTTAATTCCTCTTTCTATTATAACTCTGCAATTCAAATGTAATAATGAGAACTAGCAACATTTTTTAGCACAGAAACTGATTTTTTAAATCAGATTGAGAAAGAAAATGTATGAGGGTCGTCTCCCCCCCCCCCTTTTTTTTTTTTTCCCCACAGCCCAGTACCGAAAGGAATAGGTTGGTTTTAAAGCAATCCTTCCAGAGGACTGTGCAGTTCCTTCTGAAAATATGCTCCTTTTGACAATCTTAGCTGGCATTTCTAAGTGACTGAGAGGAGCTGCAGTTTGGTGATCTAGGAGATGAATGATTTTCACAGCTTCCATGAAGTACAATACACAAAGCATTCGTCTCTGTAATTGGGTAGGTTTATCAGCTCCTGAGGGACCTTTTAGTAGTTATTCCAGACTATTACTATGCTTCAGAGGTCACATAATGCTTTGACATTACCAGTCCAAACAGTTTAAGATAAGCTTCTGGGGTGCATTTATTGTTGCTTTATAATAGGAAATGCAGAGAAAATTTAGTTCCAAAGTGAATTTTAAGATTAAATGGCCTGAAGTTAGTAAGAATTTCAACTTCTGAAAGGGTTAATACATAAATATGTTGAACAATTAAGGCAGTATGAGCAGAGAGACTTTGATCTCTTGTGCCAGCAACAGAGATTCAATTTCAAGGAATTTACTTAAAGTTTCTTGTTAAAAAAGTAGTGATATTCAACAGATGCTAACTTTAATAGGTACAGAACAATAAAACATTATAAATAAGCAGAAAAGCAACAACTTTTCTAGTTTTAGATAGTTTAAAGAGTGCTTCTAAACAGAACCTGGCTTCTAATTACACTAAAAATGTATTTTACTGAAATCTGCCCTCAAAATGAACTTTAAGAGAAAGATTATAATGCCATTTGATTCAGGAAGCAGTATCTTTTTTTTTTTCTTCTTCTTTTTTAGGATGTCATTTGCACTGCTTTTACTGGTTGATTCATTTGGCTGTTGTTAGTATGCATGTTTTCCTTGTTACTGTATCTGCATCATTTCAGGGTAGGAACCGTACACGCATTTCTGTGTAAAACCTTCTCAACATACTCCCAGGTGCTGGCCACAAAAATACCAATAGAGCCAGAAGTGCACAAGTAGGAAATATATTTCAGGTCTCAAGCACATCCTTTATTTCTTAAGTTTTTTGGCCAGAATTCAGTGCAATTTAGAACTTTTGCTAAAACATCCTTATAGAATTTCATTGTTAACCAGAACAAGTCTGCAATAGATGAGTTTAAGTACATTGCATGAATCTTGGATTGTCCCAAAAGCATTATCAATTTAAATTTGTTTTCATTCATTTTGGGATATTGAAATCTTCAACAATTTTCAAGTATAGCTGAGTTTGTATTGGTTTAATACAAATTTTTCCTCCCTGCCCAACCCCAGAGGAGTGAGAGCTCTGCAAAACTTTCCTAGTGATACAACAAATTCCTTAAACGCTCCTACAGAATCATAATGATCTCTTTCAAGAGATTTACCATTCCTTGTGTCCCATTTCCTTGCCTGTTGTCCTGGTTTAGGCTGGGACAGAGCTAGTTTTGTCTCCAGCAGCTCCTGTGTTTTGGATTTAGCGTGTGAAACATGGTGACAGCACGCTGTTGCTGTTTGTTGCTGCTGAATGATCAAGGATATTTTGCAGTTTCCCAGGTTTTGCTGATGTGCAGGTACAAAAGCTTGGGAGGGGCACAGCCAGAATAGTTGATCTCAACTGTCTCCAAAGAGAGCGTTCCATGCCATAGGCGTCATGCGCTGTATAAGCGAGGGTTGGACAGTGGCCCCCTTCATGTTCCCTTCTTGTTTCTTTCTTTTCCTTTTTTTTCATTCGTTCAGGCCTGTTTGTTCATTCATCTGTCTGTTCCCTCACGCTCTCTCTGGAACTTGCTGTTCTGGGATGGCTGCGGGGGAATATCCCTGCTCCTTGGCTCGGGACGGGCTGTGTCAGTCATCGGGTGGTGAGAAATTGTGCATCATTTGTTTTATAGTTTCTATTATCCTTTATTATTATCATCATCATCATTATTAATATATTTTTATCTTTTTCTTTGTTGTCCTGGTAATCTGTTTTAATCTCAACCCATGAGTTCTCTCTCTCTATCTCCGATTCTCCTTACCGCCCTACCGGGGAGGGGAGTGAGCAAGCGGCTGTGTGGTATTCAGTTACTATCTGGGTTTAAACCATGACAACTGTAAAACAAAAGTAAAAAAAAAGATTAACTGCTCTGCATGTGTATTGAGATTTTTATGTTATTTGATTGCATTTAAAGAGGAAATATTTATGTATGTTGTATCAGCTCCTAAATCCTGCAACCATATTGTATACCACTGTACTAAGTCCTTTACAAAGGCATGATAGAAACCACCTCATAGAGTTTCTAGACTAATAATACCTAGGTCATTTGCTGAAAGTTTCTATATAAATGCAAAGTAGTTATTGCAGTTGCTGAAACAGTGGAAGCTGGATTTCTTTTGTATGTGATATGTTATTGCAATTATTTCCCAGGAAATGGAATTCATTTCTCTGAAAGGTGAGTATCTCCCTCTCACTGTTTCAGGAGTCTCTGGGGCTTTGGGAGTTGGAGTAGTTCATTAAAACATTGGCAGGGAAACCCTAAGAAGACTTCTTTTTTTAATGATAAAAGTCAGAATGCTTCATCTTTTCATTCCAATGCATTGTGGAAACTGATGAGAAAGAACATTACTCTCTGTTTATCTTTAGTTTTTGAGGGATATTTTTGCAATACTAGTAGAGGAGCAGTAGCAGGAACACCAATATATATTTAGAGATTATAAACTTCCTTGTGAAAATCTCTGGTCCAGTTCTGGTCCCTTTGAAGTGGATAGGAAACCTGAGCTGACTTCAGTGAAGTCTGGATTTCACCTCTGACATTTAAATGCCACTGTTGTTCACATATAGTTACTGGGAACACAGAAAATGCATTATGAAATGAAAATAACCTTTGTCCCACAGTCTTTATCCCAAGTGTGATATTCTCTGATGTCATCTCATCATTCATTCACTTGTTAATGTCAGAGTGACCACTTGCAAGACCCCAAAGGTCCAGGTGTTATTTGCACAAGTTTCTACATGATCATAAAAATCAGATTCTAAACACTCATCAGAAAGCTCTGCCTTAACCTTTCTTTATCTCTTTTTCTTCAGGTGATTTATTCTTTCCAGTAACTTAGACTGTATATTGTTCTTTCCTCAATAACTCTTCCTAAAGTTTTCTTCCATTTTCCTGTGCATCACCTGAGAGGTTTCCTTACCTGGGAGGAGCTGGGCACACTTAGCTGGAAAGCATGATGAGGTGGGCAGGAGGGAAAGATTGCACCTACAGGAAGATAAGGCTCGGAAGCTTCACAGGAAGAGGAGAGATTTGATACAGCTCAGGTGTGAAGGAAAGAGGGGTGGGTTGGTTTCTGTTTGAATGTCTTTCCTTAAAAGTGCAGAGGGAATAGTGCAAACAGTTGCAGCTCAGGAAGGTATAGAAAGTTACTGGAAATGAGAGCAAGTATGGGAAAAAGTAGGAGGCACTTCCTTGCAAATTCTTTTACTTTAATGCATCTTGTATAGCAGAGCTGTATGGTCTCTATGCCAAAAGTTCATTGCTAGAAAGTGATAAAGGGAATATTATCTTCAGAAATTGAAAGCTTCTTTAGTGTTTCCATGGGCTTCCCATAAAGAAAGGTGCAGATAGCATAATTTCAAAGCTCTGGCTACCTCTTCATACAAGGTTGCCCACCACGGTCTACTTCCAACTGCATAAACCCAAGTGTGGGGAGAAATTTTCACAGTTCTAGCTAGCTAGCATTTTTATGAGTTCTTTTTTAGTTTAAAAATAAATGTTTTTTCTGTCAAATTCTGTAAGCACATAATGTTGTTCTACTTTCACTGCCTCTTATGATCTGAGGTTTATCTGAAGTTTCTGGAAAAACTATTTCCAGTGCTTGCCAGAAAAAGAAGGCATATTTTTCAAAGCAGAGTTTCCTATGAGATTAGAAAACAAAACATTAAGCAATGTTTCAGAATTCAAAGCTGAATCCTGAGACATCACCAATGAATATGAAGAATCACAAATGCAGATCCTGTTTGGCCAGCTGGGAGGTTCTTCCAAATAGGTTCAATAATATTATTATTTCAAACAGGTGAGTTATTACATTTTGAACACATTTACTATTAAGGGAATCCTGTGTTACATGACATTGCTATTTAATTTAGAACTGCTTCTAAACATGTCTGGATTTCTCATAAATGGGCTAAATTACTGATTGATTTGGATATGATGACTTTACTGGGGTTAATTTATCTCAGTATCTCTGTATTGAAAAAAAAAAGTTGCTTTCTTTTTTTACTGATAATACTTCTGAGATAACAGAAAATTGATACTGAAGGAAAATAAATACAATCCATTATGTTCCTGTATTATCTTTGTTTATTACTATGACAATATACAAATAAAGGAAATATTTAAGAGCTTTCTAGACTGGGCAAAAGCTTTGCAGTGAAAATGTAATAGTTGTTTAAGGCATTGCTCATTGTGCTTTTAATATGGAAGTACAAAAGAAAAAAGTTTGGTGGAGACAGGTAATTTGTGAGTATGTACAAGAACAAATATTATGTGTAAGGTGCCACTGAAGCGTACTGCAAAAGAAATGCTTCTTTTCTTTTTCTCATCTTCTCATCAGCCGTTTGAACTCTCTTGCCTTTGCTGGCTAATTGATGATGATTGCAAGTGAAGCTTCTTAGACTTGGCTGTGAGGGAGGTGGAAACAACTGCCTACGCAGAGAAGGCATGGCTTGGTTTAAATGTGGTAAAATGGGCTCTCAGATTGACTGCTTTTAAAAGGGAGGTCTACAGCACTGCTAAACTTAAGATAAATGTCAGCTAGAATGACCCTTTGGTGACAGTACTGGGGAGCAGTAAGTAACTGCTAGGCAAGTGTCTTCCATATGTAAAATTTTACTTATTGCAAAATCATTAATATCAGAGCTTTGAATTAAAATGAAAATAAGGATTCAAGAGGTTTAAATTATATGTTGAAAATGGATATAGCTTTAAGTAACTGAAATACAGTCCCAAAGATTATTTTGTTCTTATGACAGCAATAATTACTTTGTGTCAATCTCAAGTAGGAAAGCTCAGATGTGTTACTAGAGCTTAGGAGTCTATCTCCATGTAACTGGGATGTTTTGGGTGCTAATTAATTTCCTAGCTTACTACATGTTCATTAACTTACGGTAGAGATTTGGCAATTGCTTTATATTTAGAACAAAATTCACAAACATAGGAACTGGGTGTTGTTCATATTACTTGAATAAAGGCACAAAGGCAGTAATGACATTTGAAGTGCTTTTGGGTGACCTGAAGCATATTGCAAAAGGTTGTTTTAGTCTTCCTAATCCAAACTCAGATTTTCATTGAAGCCTTTTCATTTTTTTCTTTTTCTCTTTTTGCCTTGCAGTCTCATCAGATCCTTCTACCCACAGCTGATCCTACCTATTATTTTCCTGATCCTCCTCTTTGATCAAAGTTTTCCTGTCTATGACTTCCAAATGTCTTTGCATGTCATTTTTCAAGTGATTCTTGTTTCTGGTTCTCAAGTCTACAGACTGTCTGACAGGACAGCTGCTCTAAGTTTCATGCATGCTCTCTGAAGCTTCCCTGCATATGAAAATGTGCTTCTTTGTACTCTAAGGAGACTTATTATTTCATTTATTTATGAAAACAGAATAGCACACCCCAAAGTGCCTGGCAATTTGATGACTAGGATGTTAAGCAGAGATCTGGCTGGAGGGGCTGGGAGAGGAAGAGATGTTTGAAGAAGCAGCTCTGAATCATCTGCTTAATATGTTGGAAAGCATTTTGAAGATCAAAAGACTATGGGCAATTAATTAATATGCAATTCCTAGGGAAAGGACTGAGATCATGACAAATCTTTTAGTAAATTATTGTCTTTTACTATAGTAATAATAATCTATCTTCAAAGTTTAAAAAAATACTTTGCGGTAGAAGCAGCATACCAGTCTGGTCACATTTTGTATGTCTGCTCGATTATGTAGTGTTCTTTTAACAAGAAAAGTAAACCAGAGGGCAGTTGCGCAGTGTGTAAAGCTAATGACTAACAGTGGAGACTGAGCTGTCCTAACTTTAGATTTCTAAAAGTTAGGTCTGCAGACTAAATTGCTCATCTGCAGTTTCCTCTCCAGGCAGAAGAAAGAGAGAAAGGTGGCTCTGAAGTGTAAGGGATCCCATCTCCATATAGACTTCTGCAGGTGTTATCTAGAAATCCCAGTCTGACTTCATTACCTAGTCTCAGGCTCCCTCTATAGTCAATCTGAGAAGTTCATGACTCTCTTAGTTCCAGTAAACAGAACGCATACCACCGGCAAGCAGGCATGAGCCCTGTGTTGCAATGCCCACTGTTTATCTGAACTCCGAACCGGTCATCTGAAATACAGCTGTACTCTAAAAAACAAAGTCACCCAGACCTGGGGCCTCTGGCAGTATTATGACACAAAAATGATAAACTCTGTCAGAGGGTTGAGTGAAGGAGCAAGAATTCAGATATACTTACTGCTTGGTCTAGATGGAACTCTGCACGCTGGTCTGCTCAACCTGCAGGATGTTTGGGATGCTTTTTTACATGGCCTGTGTCTCCCACTGAGCTGTGTATGGAGTTGAGAATGTGACTTTTGGGTTTGGGATTTTGCATTTTAGACCAGGTACCTTAAAGTAGGGCGATACAGTCCTCTACCGCGTTGATCCCCTAAGGGCCTACTGGAGTCTTAAAGCCAAGGAATTTGTTTATCTACTGAGCACAGCCTGAGCTTCATTGGCTCTCAAATGAGCAAAATGTAATTGAGAATATTCCATATGCGGTGAAAAAGCAGAAGAATCACTAGAAACTCTGTACACAACAAAGCTTCCCAGATATGATGAGTGGGAACAAAATGACTCTGGATTTTTTTTTCCCTCATCAGTTCAGACACATATTATGTCAGATGAACCAGAAAACGAGCCTTTCTGATGTCTTTCTGAATATCATTGCCACTTGATAAACAAAAGTCTGAGTCACTGAAAAGTGTAGTCTCTGTTCCACTGAATGAGCTTGTGTCCCTAAAACAATGTGGGCAAAAAGGCAAATCAGAATATTAGTACCGTTTCTCACCATTGACTTAGTTTCATACAGAACTTGGCTAAACACCGAAGAGGGAGGTGGGATTAGTTATTCATTGGTAGAAAAGTAAAAGCACTATTTTCTAGATAGGTATTATGTAGTTCATACTCGTGCTTTAGACCAGAGAGAAAAACATAAAGAGAGCAGCAGCAGAGCATGAGAGTCAAACAGTAGAGCATCGCTGTATTCTGAGAATGGGACAGTGCTGTTTGAAAGTTTCAACCTAGCGGCTGTGATGCACAGGCACGGAGATGTGTTTAAGGCTCCTTCGTAGGGGGTTGAAAGAGAATGCCTTGACAAAGCTCCATTTGGCACAAAATACAGCAGCTGGTTGGTAGCTACAATAAGATCCCACGGGAAAGTTTTGCACTGGCACCTCTCTGGACTCAGAAGTATCACAAGGTATTCGCTGTGAGACCCCCTGCGACTGGCATGAACGACCTTAGAAGGGTGTGCTCCACCTGTCACCAGGACTTCAGGGGGCATCAAGTCTTACTGCAATAATCTAAGGTAAGGATGGACTCAGTGTAGGAGACAGCCATTTCAGAGGAAGTTTATCTAGACTCCAGAACACCTTCCAGTGGAAGATTAAGAGTAATCATTGAACTAACTACTTACAGACCTAAACGTAAGATGAAGATAATTTAATTTTCCTGCTTGCTTCTACATTCATGAAAAGAGATCTATAAACTGATCGAGCTACATTTTCTGATGACTAGAAAGCAAGAAAAACATTCAGAAGCTATTTTTTTTTTCATGAACATGAGGAGGTCTGAAATGCTAGTGATACAGACCATAGGAAAGAAACAAGAAGACAGGCAAATGGCTGTGCAGAGGCTCTGAACACAAGGGTTGAAAGTACTTTATGGAAATAAATGGCTTTCATGAGCATCCTTAATAAATGAAAATTTTTGTTTGGATTTTTGGTAGTTTGTTTATTTTTTACCTCTCTTCTACTTGAAATCATTATGTTTAACTATCCATGTAGTCTCTGGGCTTCCAAAATAGCAAATTTCTTTGAGAGTGGGGACAGAAAAGAGTTTTGCCTTCAGTCTCCATTTTGATAACTTTCTGTACACTTGTGGTTCCTGCTTTTCTGGAATGCTGCAGCATTTATTTGAGGCTCACTGACGGTAGTTCTGGCACGACAGTGCATGTCTCTCTCTGACTCGGGTGAGTAGTGACTATTATGTTAAAACCTGTGATGGCTCCACTCTTACATCTGCTTGCTAATGCAATCACTATCTCTTCTGCGTCATGTCTCTCTCATACACTTACTTTCTGTGAAAAGGGATATTCTGGTAGATGGTGTGAGAAGGTTTTTTTTTATCCCAGGTCTTCCAGGGCCATTGCTGTGCCCCTCAGTAGGGATTTTTCTGTCAGTGGTGCTCCAGGCTTTTGCTCATCCATTGGCATGGATGAGGTCTGTATCAGAGCAACAAGTTTGCTGTTCTTCTCTTTCTGTCATTAGGTGGGTCTCCATTTCTGGAGAAACTGCTACTGTGTGAATAGAGTTTATGCTAAGTTAATATTTGTTGTTTCTTAAAACCTACAAAACTTACCCACTTGCATGAATGTAGATAAGAATGCGTAAGCGTTCAAGAATGTTAAAAAAACAAAAACAAACAAACAAACAAAAAAAAAAAAAAAAACCAACAAAAAACAAAAACAGGTATAGCATGGTGGTTCCCAGGAGTATTTTTAATACTCTGTTATTGAATGTGCCAGCTCTCTCCGGTGACCTGAGATGCAAAAATGCTGTGGGAGATTGAAAGATGTTAGCAGAGATCTAGAGCTCCTCTCTCATCTTGAAGGGGAGCAAGGATGACATTAAATCTGCTAGGTAGAGTCGTTATGATTAATGGCTAATATCCTGTGCATTATAAGTGAAACAATTTTGTAGCTGTAGATTCAGGAATCACTTTGGGGATAATTTTGGTCTCAAATTTACCAATACATGAAGGCTGTGATTCTGTCCCATGCACTTTTTTCTTTCTGCTGATAAAAGGGGGGGATAAGAATTGGCCCAAACTGCTTCCCTGCGTATTTCCATGTCCTGGTTTTAGCCAGGACAGAGC
>JMFS01118971.1:0-14149 GCA_000699545.1 Podiceps cristatus | reverse complement strand
ACCCAGACCATTCTGTGATTCTGTGATTATAGTCTCACTTTTTGTTATACTCTTGTGATAGACCTGATGAGGTCTAAAGGGTAGCAGTTTCCTGTATAGTACTTCGACACTGTATAATCATATGAGCCATCTTTATTACTATTTCAATGGTTATAGTAAGATGGTGGTAGTGACAAAACTAACTTCTCTGTCTTCTGTAGCTTAGTTTGCAGACAGTCAGTCTGCAATGTCAGTAGACATTTGGCTTACTTTTGACCAAAAGGACTGCAGTTACAAGTGAGCAGGGGTATAATTGAGCAACAAATTACAGTGAATATGAATTAAACAAAGCATCCCTAGAGCTACATGGCAGAAGTCAAGTGTTACTAATTCTCTGAGTTATTACCTCATAATAACTAGCATCCTGAAGATGTTCTTCTGTTATTAAATTCTTGCAGAGTGAGTGTGTTCTATGAAATACTGAATAACACTTTTCACAGTGTGTGATTCACATTGAATACTTTATCTCTGGTAATCAGATCACATTGCATAATGGAAATGTGTATGTGGTTGAATCAGGTAGAATTCAGAGGAAAATCATATTTTAATTTCATTTGAAATAATATTTAGAAGAAAAATGGAATCATCAAGCAACTTTTTTGCATGTGTTTAATGGATCACATCTTACAGACTTCTGGAGTTTCATGGTTTTCAGAGAGTTATTCAGTAAAGGGAAAGGCCAATGATGAATCATTATCAGTTTCACCATCTCTCCAAACCACTCTGTTTGTTTTTTTTTTTTTAAAAGTATTGTTATGCTCAAATTTCTAATGCAATTTGAAAATTAACTCCAAATCAGTAAAATAATAATGATTAAAAAATATAGTTTGTGGTTTCTATTATAAAATACTGTTGCATTAAAACAGATGTATAGGGAGTCATTGCACTGTAGTATAGGTTAATTTAGAAGAACTAACTCTAAGAACCTGAAAATATTTAAGGGAAATCAAAAGTTTTCAAGTTAAGTATTTTATTTGTCCTCAAAACTCATTGTACTTTACCAACATATTTTCCAGGCAACTGAAAAGAATCCCATTTAGGGTAAAAATGGAAGTTTGTTTTTCTGCCTTGTTCAGTTTTTAGCTTGTCTGTTAATAATAATTCCATACTGTTAATTGTAATGACTTCTGTGGTAACTCAGAACTAAATAGAACCACCAACTTAACTCCACAAACAGTAATCATATATACGCAACTTCCTCTCACTGTTGTGGGTAAGGTAAAATGTAATTAAGGGCAAAAAAGCTTAATGTTCTATTACAAAATGTTAGGATGTCAGAGCTTCTGACTGTATTTTCTCCAAATGTTGCCAAGGAATGAGCTCTTTTCATAAAAATGTTATTATGTTTTGAGATCTTTTTTGAAAAATCACCACATTAAATAAAAATGTATCCTCTTTATCAGAATGTACATTTTAATTATACTTAATGTAGCCTATGAATAAACAATATATATTTACTGAAATGCTCTTATAGCAACATTTGCTTGATCATTTACTATATACTTACTATACTTTTACAGGATTTAAGTGGTGGATATAGAGCTCCATCAAAGTTTGCATTTGTAAGGCTTTTGCACAAGTATTTTGTGGGGAAAAAAGAAAAAAAAGTAAGAAGGTACATAGAACATGATATTTTTCTGTGCTTCATTATTTTTTTTTTTCCTGAAAATACCTAGATAAAGAAAACCACATTATATCAATTACACAGTTATGTTTTTGTGTTTTTATAACTGTATGTCTCAGGATGCTTTCATACTTTATTACCCAAGATCACTTTTTGTATTGAGCTACACATATGTAGGCTCCTGAGCACATGAACATTTTCATTTCCCTTGTAGAAGTCAGATGAACTATACAGGTGTCCATTTGAACCCGGGTCATCAAAGATCTTGTTTTAAATTAAAAATTCTTTGGGATATATAGGATTTGTCTGTATTCCTGGCATATGCCTGATTTAAGCATGAGCGGGAACATAAAACTTTAAGCTGCTGTGGCATGAAGTTCAGTACAGGGAAGCTACTGAGACGAGTGCTGGGGAATCTGTATGAATGCTTCTGTGCCGGAAACTGCAGACCTCCTGACAATTCCACGGCCTGTGGGCCTGCTTAAAGCTGGTACGGAGTGTGCTTACATGTGCTGTGATAATCCTTCTGCTCACACTGAAGCACCTTCACAACACAAGTCTATCAGATTTTTAACATGCCTAGTTATGGTTAATATGATTTATATTAAGATATAAAATACATTACTGAATTGTAAATACATGTAGTTACACAGATACTTGATACAGATACCTGGACAAATATAAATAACACTGTGTTCTTGTATTTGCACATATATTCAAAGTTACCTTGATACATTTCTCAAATTCTGTTTTCATACCATTTGGATATGTGATAATTTAAAAAACCAAACATTTTCAGATAAATGAATGAGAAAATGTATATGCAACATTAAAGCCAATTTATCATTATTTATTACCATGCTTGCATAATTAATCAGGTTATATAGACGTGCAGAGATCATTATTAACTATTTTTAAAAAGCTTTTAGCATAGAGTTAGTACGAGAAAATTTAGCGCAAAGATTGCATTTCCTAGTTACAAATTTTTGAAAGTAAGAGCTCCTAACGGCAGTATTTCTTGTGTTTCTCCTCTTACAGCCTTCATAGCATAGCTTGGTAGCTAATAGGGGCGTTGCTAGCAACCCTAACACTTAGATGGCATAACCTTTTACATTTTAATAGATTCTTACGTTCTTTTCTTTGAGAAGCTGTCACACTTACAATGTTTGCAGCAGATCTTTAATTTGGTGTAAATAAGCCCTTCAGGCTATGGTGTGGTTTTTGTAACATGAAATTCTCTTCAGCTTTTGCTGATATATAAACTTGAACGTTGAGATTTCTTCTTACTTGCAGAAGAGCTGTGGCCAACTACCAGAATAATACTGCATCAAAATTTGGAGGCAGACAGGCCCCTCTGCTGAAGCGAATGCTTGAGAGCATTCTGAGCTGCTGGATGTTGGAAGGGATGGGAAGGGAGCCGAAACAAGCCAAGCTGTCCTGTCTTCAGAACTCGGCTTCATCTGACTCTGCAGAAGAAATAAAGCTCAGTTCCCACACCCAGTAAATGTTTCCCCAAGTCCAGAGCTTTTTGTTCCTGCATATAGTTTCCTATCTTTTTTTCCTCCTCTGACACAAGCACCATATGGTCATGAAGGTATCTTAGTATTCCAACAAAAATAATGAGAGGTGGAGGAAAAAAAGAGAGTGGAGTGAGTTGTTTCATTTGCCAAAGGTGGAACTGTTTGCTTGCTTGCTTTTTCCTTTAAAAAAGCAAATAGGGGGGATTACGCAGGAACAAGTATTACATTACTTGTAAAGCACCCCAAAATTAGGAAATGCGAGATTACAGATTGCCCATGATACCTTAATTGCTGCTTCTTTGTGCTTTTAGAGTATGGTATAATTTTTAATAATGTTATAGTACACAAAGTTTTATTATTCAGTCTCCAGGATAAGCTCAGAAGGGTCAGAAATGAGATTGCATGTACAATATTAAATCTACTGGGTTTAGATTACTACTTTAATTTGCAACATTAAAGTCATCTGCTCAATCACTCTGTGCAGACAAATGTGACAAAATATAATAAGCAAGTATCTGGGAAATTAGTATTTTAGAAATGTGTGTTTGTCAGATGCATTTTATTTCAATTATTTGGGGAAATGGTTATTCAGGAATGCTAAAATTTATTTGATCATAAAATACTTAAATACTTAGGGTAATCAATGATTAATAAAGTATATATCTAACTTTATTTACCATTATTGTTTCCATGCATCCAATGAAGACAAGAATTTCTAGTTGTAAAATTCTAAGCTGCTAAGTGTTACGAACAAAACAAATTTTAGAAAACGTGGTAGAGTTCCTTTTACACAAAAATGATGTAACTCAAACTCATAATGGTGATGACTGCCCTTATATTTGCATCCTTTACTGTATGCAGATTAGTTACATTTATCAGATTATAATAGTTACGAATTTTGCATGTTCATTCAATTGAAGCTTGCAGACTTCTTCATAGCATAAATATTTTTTCATTTTGTCTGATTATCTTTGTGATTCATTCTGTTTACACTGTAAATTCTCCTGGCTAATGCTGTTCACAGATCTTGTTGCATTTTTTCTCAGTGTTTCTAAAGAGGCAAATTGAGAAGTAAGAGAGAGCTTCTGTGAGTTACCTGTCCTTTCTCATGACTCAAGCCCTTCTGACAGTTTTTAATATTGTAGCATTTTCCTTCTGCCTGCCCAACTTGCTGGATGTTTGACTTCCATCTTAACATTCATCTGTGCAGAAGGAGCTACCCTCAGCACATATTTAAAGAACATGACACTCTTCCTCACGTATAGTCTCTAAAACATGCTTCCAAATGATTTTTTGTTGTTCCACGCTTCTTTCCACAAAAATGTTTTTTGTGGTTTTAAACCTAGTTTCCCAAGGGGGAGAGATAAAGCTAAAGTTACTGTGAGCAAGGCAAGGTCATAAGACATGTTAAAGGAGCTGAGGTTATTGTGGTGTTGGGTACTATGGAGAAGAGTACAAGACAGTAGGAAACTCCAGTTTGGAAGTCTCCCTATTCTTAGAACAATTTGGTTGTTTATGTTGCCGCAGTAGAAGTGTTTAAAATTGCCCTTAAAGGACTATTCAACATTCCAAAGGGCTAACTAAATAGAAAAACTAGGGTACCGATGCGTCTTATAGGGCCCAGGGGTTTTGTACGATTTCTCACCAAGTTTAAGTCCAAAGTACATTTAATAGTTTTAAAATGCATTTGTTTTTTGAAGATACACAAATAAATAATTCACACAGGATGCTGTGTGGATATTTACTGCTTTTCTAGCTATCAAGAGGCAATAAGTAATTATTGTTACCATCAACAGTTTTTCTTCTGTTGCTTCTCTGTAAATGGAAAACTATTTGAAGCACATTTATATTACAGCTTGAGTGAAAAAAAAGTTGTTGAAATCTTCATTTACAAAATTTAATTATATGTTTTTGTAAATCTTGATTTTTTAAAATTTGATATGCAGTTTATATGCTAATAATATATTACACTAAAATATTTTTTGTGGGGTCTTAAAAATAGTTACGAAAAATTCCTACATAAAATTTTGATTGACTGAATTGCTAACTAAATGATTATTTTCTCTAAAAATATTAATTCTAAATAGAGGCAACTGAAATGGAGCATAAGCAATAACATTTCTTCTTAGAAAAGATATCTTACTATCCTCCAAATGTAAATTATTTCAATGTTGGATCACCACCCGATGGCCCAATCACCAATACAGCCTATCCCAAGCAGCGATCACAGAGCACAACCACGAGCAATCGTGGAATGATCCCTTGCAGCGATCATGGAACAGCAAGTTCCCCAGCAGTGATCTCGGAACCCAAGTTCCCAAGAGAGAGAGCAAGGGAACGAACAGCTGAATAAATGAAAGCCCAAAAGAAAAGCACCCGGCCCACTGACCGACCCCCACTTACATACATGACATCTATTGTCTAATAACATCAGTGTATTATCAACATTTTTCAAATACCAAATCTCATACTAAATCCACAGTACAGTAGCGACTGGAAGGAAAATTAGGTGCACCCCAGCTGAAACCAGGTCAATCTCACAAGAACCTCAATATTAGATTGATTTCAGCTGTTTAGAATTGACCAGAATTGGAAGGTTTCAAAACAAGCTGTTCTGTGAAAAAAGCAATGTACTGGTTCATGTGTGCCTGGAAATAAGGTGGGTTTTTTTTTATCTGAACAATGTCCTTTCAATTTCTGCCCTCATTTTTTAATTTTATATTTCTGCACCTATAGCTCTTTTTTGAGTAATTTCTTTAAATTAAGATACTACCACACACATTGCTGTCATAAAGGAATATAACTCAGTTGAATATATATTTATATTTCTGTACTTTTAAAGTTCTAATTGATGATTTTATAGTAAGACTACCAATTAAGTATCTACACCTGATTTTCCTAGAAGGAAAACATGCACAGCTCTTTATTTGAACACGTGCAATTGCCTTAATTTATAAAGGTTACAAAAGTTAACAACATACACAATAACAGCTAGGCATACTCAAGGATTGAGATATGACTGGCTCTGATTTTGAAACACTGGCTTGTTTATACTACTTCTTTATTGAATAAGAATAGTGATTTAAAAAAAAAAAAAAATTTCTGCCATTCCACTATCTCTAAATCATTCAGAATAAATCTGCTTGCAAACACTGTTAAATGAATATTTTTCACTTTGATGAACACTTGATATTTTGAGAGTGCTAAACCATTAACAGTCTGAATAACTTTTTCCTTTGATATGACATCCTTAGGTGGTCAGTCAAAAAAAAAAAAAAACCCTCACTTATTGTGAATTTTGCTGCTTCTAGTATCCTGATGTAGTGATATTTAATAAGCTATTCACTTAGCTGTCTATGAGAGAGAATGAACTTCAGTTACTCTGTAGATCTAATTTTAACTTGCTGTTTTATAGCATTTCTTCAAATAGTAGTCATGCAGCCAAATCTATCCTTGAAAGCTTGTTGAATGCTAATTACATATCCTATACTGAGATGTATGTTACGTTGATGAAAAAAAAATAGTAAATCAGGACATGATTATGAAGTTTAGTAGAGTTAGAAAAGCAAGAAAAGGATAATTGAGAAGGATTTTTTTTCCTACTGTAGTTACTATTTTACTTAAAATTCCATGATTAGCACAACTGGAATAACCCTGGTAGAAATTTATGCAAACATATTAAAGATTAATGCTGTTTCCTATAGATTTTTGTATTTGGGAAGCTGCCATAAAATACACAGTTCACTAAAACATTTCCTGATAATTTGGTGTGGCATAACATGACTTATTCTCAAATATAAAATGTCACTGTAATCATGTGTTACTGGGATTTATTTTTCCTCATCCAGTCACAAGAGGAATATAAGTGATTGGCACTTTGCCAACAATAAACTCCTTGTCTTGAGTCTGGTTTACCCTGTGATGATGACTGTGTAACATTTCTCTTTCAAAAGCACTGTGGTTTTGCCTTGTGATCAAGTCCAGAGGAGGGTCATGAAGATGACCAGAGGGCTGGAGCCCCTCTCCTATGAAGACAGGCTGAGAGAATTTGGCTTGTTCAGCCTAGAGAAAAGGCGGCTGCGGGGAGACCTTATAGCAGCCTTCCAGTACCTAAAGGGGGACTTCAAGAAAGCTGGAGAGGACTTTTGACAAGGGCATGTAGTGACAGGACAAGGGGTGATGGCTTGAAACTGAAAGAGGGTAGATTGAGACAAGATAGAAGGAAGAAATTCTTCCCGATGAGGGTGGTGAGGCACTGGAACAAGTTGCCCAGAGAAGCTGTGGCTGCCCCATCCCTGGCAGTGTTCAGGGCCCGGCTGGATGGAGCTTTGAGCAGCCTGGTCTGGTGGGAGTTGTCCCTGCCCATGGCAGGGGGGATGGAAGGGATGGAACTGGATGATCTCTAAGGTCCCTTCCAACACAACACGTTCTATGATTCTGTGATTGATTCTTGGACCAGGTACCAGCTGTTTGATTAGGCATTGCAATCAAGAGACTTTGCAAATCCCAATAATGGGTGTAGAATGCAATCCTAAATTTTAGGTTCTTGTTCCCCAAGGAGGAATATGGAATCTGCAGCTTAGTGACTAAGCTGCCTATATAGCATCTTGAGGATAAGTGCCATAAAATGATAGTCCATGAAAGTTCTGTTCTGAAGACGTGCCTCTTGTATCTGTTCAACAGGAAATATGAAACATATGGTGTCATACAGCATCACATCAGCTTAGATTCATTATCTCTGGCTTAGATGTGCAGGGAGGTCCCCTCATTCACTTGAACTCAAAAGATTGAAGAGTTTTTCAGAGAATAAACAGCTACCAGTATTCTTTGAACAAATGAAGTTAGGACTTCCTCCTGTGCTACCACTACAGTTGCTATCCTCTATATAATAAACTAACGTTTAGAGATGTTTGCTAGCAAGTGGAATGTCTAGATTTGATTCTCTTAAGCTGAAGCAATTCAGGTCCACTTCTCACAAGTGTGTCCATATATACATATGTATTTTTAACCTTTCCTGTTGCTTTCTGATACTCGTGTCAAACAGGAAAGTGGCCAGATTGAAAAGATTTCAGCTTTTACATTTGGGAGGAGCTGGTTTTGCATGCTAAATTGGCAGAAAGGTAACCTTTCTTTTCCCTAAAAATGAATATAGTTTTCTGTTTACTTAGTGCATGGAAACAGCTTAGCATGGCCAGATGTAAAGCAAGAGAGAAAAAAAGAACATTGCACCAAGCATAAGGCTGTTTTGGCACTGCAGCTCTGAACATACTAAAAACATTTTAGTTAGAAGAGTAGATATGTTTACCTCTGTCTTTGCACTATTCTCTATCCTTTCATAAGTGTTGGTATCTAAATTTTCAGAAATAATATCTTTTATAAAGTTTAGGTAAAATATCATTATAAATTACTGTGATTACACTTTAAGAAAAACAGGTGAACATACTGGAAAAATAATAAAAGAATGATTCTGGAAACATGAATATCTTAAAAACAGTAATAGAAAAAGTTACTGGAGAAGTAAATTGCTGCAGTATAAATGTTTGATTTTAAGTGTCTGTACACCTTTCTCCTTTTCAATTTTAAAGCCATCCTGGAGTGGATGCTAGCAAATTTTCTTAGTATGTTACTTGACCTAATTTCAAAGTTTCTTTTATCTCACCTCAAAGCAGTGCTAGCATTCATTTACCATTCAGTGAAAAGCAGACTTATAATAACTGCTTGAACAAGGAGACAAATTGATATAACAGGTTTACTATGGTATTTTCAGCACCAAAAAACAATATTTTATCATACTAAGATACTTAACAATGCAAAATATCAAAATGTAATTTAAGTACAGTATCCATTTTTCTTGTTTTTAACTTGAAAATATACTGATAAATAGTTTTCATAGCACAATTACTTGTAAATATTTACATTACAAGTTATTGAAATAGAGTATGATAGCATTTTCTATTGATTGCCAACAGAAAGGTAATTGAGAATATATGCCCTTCTAGAGCTTTGTTGGGAGTCATGTTACGTTGAAAGAGTCAGCAGTGACTACTGTACTGCATTTGCTGTCATTTATTTTTATGAATTTTGAGTACATATTTGAAACTACTTTTAAAAAGTTATTACAGTAGAAACATGCAGCTGTGATGCTAAAAGAATTATATTTCTTTTTTTAAAGAATGTGATATGCATTTACACCATGCTTCGTCATCTGTGCTTTTTGGTCAGGTTCCTGTGTTCTAAATTTTAATTTCTAGTATATTTAAGTTTCATTCCTATGAATACAAATTTGCTAAATATAACACTATGAAATGGTGGTCATACAGTCATAACTAAGAGTTCATTTCCAATGTACGCATTAGAATTAGTGAATTAATACAGTAAGTCTGAAAAGTTGATTTTAGATGGTTGCATCTGTTTTTTTTAGAAATTTACAAAGCTTTCATGGAAAACTTCCATAACAACCCAAAGTAATATACTCCGTATAAGGTAGATTTTAAATATTACCACAGCTATATAAGCCAAACAAGGAAGTCAGCAAAATAGAATAGAAAGCAGATTCTGTAATAGTTAGCTCTTAATTTTCTGAGTATTTTTCCTTTCATCTATGTTGTATTCTAGAGCAGTGCTGATACCAGTAGTCTTCAAGGATATGATCAATCATATTATATTTAATAATACCTACAAAACAGTCTTTCTACAATGTGAGTAGATTTAAAAACCATTAGCATTTTGTATAAAACCCATTATCATTAGGCTTGGAGTAATCAGCATAGCAAATAAATTAATTAGTATGTACAGTGAGGTACTGTGGCATATCAGAACTTACTAAACAAGGAGGGGAGCTCAGGGTGTTCCAGTACTTTGTCAGAACTGATGTTGCCATTAACCATTTATCTTCTGAGCTTTGATTTTCATTATTTTATTGAAACTTCATATCCAAAATAAAAGGAAAGTCTTAATATTTATGCTAAGATGCTGTCTTAATGCACTCCTCATTTAAAAATGTGTGAGATCAAAGAAGTCATTCAGTAAAAACAAGTGTGGTTTAATTTTTTTGTGTTGCAGTTATCAGTAACACTGAGAGATAACACATTTCTCCTGAATTTTGATGTTTGTCCTAGAGGCAGTAGAAAAATCAAATGTATTTTAATTTACATTATCTACCCAAATCTTGAATGCCCTTGATTAATGAAAATACATGTGACAGCAAAGGGTAGTTCTGCTTTTAATCTGTTACAAAGATCATAAAAGCAGTGAATTGTTACGACTCCAAGATGTTTCTTGAAGGATCAAGAAATCTGCACTTTTCTTAAGATTGACCTATCACCTTGAAAAGCAGTCATGAAGGAGAGCTGCAAATGCAAGACCACTGTCAGGTCAACTTGTCGTGGTGCTGACAGGTCTCTGATATAAAACCCAATTTACTGTTTAAGAAGCACATCCATTATCCTTCTGATTTTAAAATAGAACATACATCAGCAAAATGATAAAAGAAAGTGCTTAAGAATTATGAAAGTCAAGGACTATTTCATATCAGAAAGTCACAACCTTTTTTGCATATTACTGATTAAAATTACAGTGCATGTTAATATTCATCTGGGTCTTTTTTTCTTCCAGAAAGTTAAGAGTTTGCATCAGTTGAACTTTAATCATTGTAATTCTACTTGTATTATGTTGTTATTTGGATTAGTCAGACATTATATTACATTACTCTTTATAGGAGTTGAAGAGGCTCTTGGAAGTGTGGGTAATTTTAGGCAAACTGATGTGTCAGGTTTTGGGAAAAAGACCTGTCTTCTTGATCCTAATAAAAAAAAAAAAAAAAAAAAAGACAAAACCAAACCAAACCAAACCAACAAAAAAACCCAAACCCACCACCAAACCATGTTTTTCCTATAATTTTGTTAAGCTTCATCTCCATTTGTAATTTGGAATAGAGTAAAAATCTTAAGTTTCCTATGTAAAGAGAATCTGTAAACTCTTCTACTTAATACAATTTCAGTTCTTGAAAATGGAAATTTTAAGGCATTACTGAATGGGCAGTAAGAAGCAAAAGCATATTAATTTTTTTTACTTGATGACCTTAATGGATTTAACTGTTAATTTGGATATCCTAAAATAGTAGGAACAAAACACTAATCATATAACTGAAATGTTCACCTGATGGAGAAATAAGATTATGGATTTCTAGTATCAATGCCACTTTTACCCTTTAGAACAGTTTCCAGTGTCATCTTATGAAATTTTAAAATAGCAGGTTTAACTTGTGCTTGTATTTGATCATACCTTTTTTCCTGTTGGGTTTTTTTTTTCTTCCCTCTTATTGCTGGTTAAATAGCTAGGGGCTTACTATATAACTCTTAATTCTACAGAATTACTGGGCATAAGTTTGCCTAAGTACATCTTTAACCTTAAAAATTTCTTGAGAATGAATGTACGATTGCTTTCATATTTTTCATGTGCTTTTGATTTTTTCAAGTGTTTGTCCAGTCTGTCTGTAAAGGATTTGTATTTCTTTAAACTAGTAGGCCTGTAAATTCCAGAAGGGCTCTAAAATTTTGTCCCCATTTTGTTTTAGTTTAACTTCTACTGGTAAACATTTGAAAATCTTTAATCCATGCTCTGAACAGTGTAGCTATGTTGCTTTTGTCTTGAGACTCCAGATAAGATGAGTGGCAGTAATCAAATTTTCAAAGTTGAAATACATTTAATTAATATTTCTAAAGTCTCAGGAGATCTTCATATGGAGTAATTTATAAAGGCATGAAATAATTGTCATTTCAGCCAACTGTCTCAAAATCTGTTTTGTTCACTTGATATGTTTGCTGTTATAGCCTGTAATACACTTAGCATTTCCTTGTTTCTTAAAGACAGTGAGATATTATCTGATTATTTTATGTTATATATCAACAAAGTTAAGAATGTTTATAATTTAAATGAACTAAGAAGAACACTTTTAGCCATGTAGTCTATACACTATCTGGCAAGATTGTTCTTTAATTTATGATATATATATAACTGCATCACTCTTCATAAGGGCATTGCAAGAAATTGTCGTATAAGCTTATTTACAGTATGCTAATCTTCAGTCTTGTTTTCATTGAAAGACAACTGCTTTCTTGGAACATAAGTAAAGCTGCTCTAAAAAGTGAAAGGAGCCTTGTAGCTGCACCTGAATTTAGCTAACAGGTTGCAGATCTATGTAGTTAGGTATTTTTTGAAATAATTACTCTGATGACGAAAGAAGGTCATCTACCACAGATAGACTTAAACCTGAGTTTTACTAAGAGGTACCAGACAGTCATTCTTTTTAAGAAGGTGGGGTGGGTTTTTCTGGGTTGGAGGGGTTTTGTTTGAGGGGTTTTTTGTGGAGATGAGATGTAGTAGAACTTTTTTGGAACTAATGTAAAAAAATTCAACTCTAGTCATAAAAGTTGAATTTCATGCATTTTTAATTTCATGGAAAGTTTGAAGACTTATTTTTTCTAAGGATTGTTTCGGTGAAAAAAAAATCTTAGAGTAAATACCATAGTTCTTAAAGATTCTAATTTCAAAATAATTTAAATAACAAAAAATAGCACTTCGAAATCTCCAAAACTTAACTCTCTTGCTGTAAAGCAAATTTTGTAATTTTTGGCAAGATATATGCTATTCCCTGTTGATTAAATTGCTTAGTTGTGTGATTTCTTGAGGCTTCCCTACATGGCTTGTTTGAACTATTACAAGTGTTCCAACAAAATGTATTTTTATACAGCTCAGTGTAAGGTTATACAATCTGCAAGCAGGAAATGAAGGCAAAATGTATTGAGTAAGGTCTATGTGCTGAAATGTAGGGATTCCAAAATACCATCTATTATTATGAAAGTAACAGAGAGAAGCAGCAATGGGCTGTGGTCTTGTGTATAATGGACTAATATGAAAACAATGTTTATGAACAGAGACTATATGAAAATTATTTTTCTCTTATATATAATATCAGCCATTGGGGATAGGTCATGAAGATAATTTCTTGCATTACATATGACTCCATTATAATGCAAGACATATGTAAAGGGAATATGTATCCCCTTTTTGTATGCAATTTATATTTTTTCAAAGTATAATTATTCTAGAATAATTATCTCTATGTGTATACTCTCTTCCTAGGTGTGTTTCCATACAGAGTGGAGGAGAAAGAGTTTATAAGAAACAATTGTTCTAGACTAATTAGTGCATATTAAATATTTTGGAAAATTTCCAACTATAGATGAGTGTTAATGTTGTAGCCTGTAGACTTATCGAGAGCTCACTGGATTTAATACCCCCTGCTTCAATGAAATTTCTTTCAGAACTACTGAGCCAGCTTTTAATCTTTACTAGAGTAGATAGAGTTAAGGCAATTTGCAATTTTGAATAGGATTTAATGAGTCATTCAGATGATTTATCAAACTTGAGAAATTGATTTAATTTCTTGTAGTTGTCTTTCTCCAGAGTGAAGGGAGACATCCCTCTACTCATTAATGCATACATGTATTGCAGCAACCATTTCCACCAACTCCCTCCAAAAAAGCAGCAATAAATCCTCCTTTCTGTAGGTACGGTTCCAGGAGCAGGTGACCTCACAGAATATTTTTCTGCTGCTTAGAAGAAGTCCTGACTGTCTCATTTTCTTCTCCCTTGCTCCTTATTGTGCAGCCTGTCTTTTGCAATCTCTCCTGTTCATCTGATGCTAGTGTAATTTGGTTCGGCTTGCTAACCCAGCAAAAAAGTATCTTCTTTTTTCTCCTTGGTTAGTTTTCTACCAAATTATTAAGATGAATCAATTCAGAGGACTCAGAGATGTTGGGAGTATGTGTCTAGTAGCATGGAGTGGAGGAAAAGGAAGCTCCACCTTTAAGCAGCAGTGAGATATCAGCTCATCCCATTGTGTAGGAATGTTGTGATAGCAAAGCAACTATTTGACGACACCAAGTTGGGCGGGAGTGTTGAT
>KL284826.1:0-18965 GCA_000699545.1 Podiceps cristatus | reverse complement strand
AGGGAAACGCTGGCTGCTGCCGGGCTACCTGCAGGCCTTGTGGAGAGGCCCTGCCCTGAGCACACCGATCTGCTGTCCTGGTCGGCTTTCTCAGGCAGGCAGGGACAGCTGTGGGCAGGGCTGAGCCCAGCTTCCCCAGAAGGGCACCTACCTCATGGGACAAGCCACACTGCAGGACACTGTTTCTGGCAATTTCACACATGTCACAGGTGCTGAGCTTGAAGACCTGGGCAGCAATGGCATACTCCTCCATCAGGGGCTCCTGCAGCCACAGGCTGTGTTAGAGGCCAGCAGCTTCTGCCCACAGAACCTGTACCGCTGCAGGGCCTGTCCCAGCGATGGCCCAGCATGCTGGACCCTCTGCAGATGCTGCTGGCTTCCCTGAAAAACGAGGCCTGCACAGTCCCAGCCCCAGTGCTCAGACAGTAGGTGATCAGCTCACACTGTACCTTGGTGTAATGAAACTGCATGGGGTCATCTGTAGAAAGGGACACCATGAGGCCCTTCTGGTGGAAGTCGGGCAATGGATTCTTCGCATACTCCAGGAAAAGGCTGTTGTTGCTGAGTGGGGACATAGCAATGGGAATTTGGGCAAGGAAGTACAGATACTGCAACACCGGGCTCTGCAAAAATGAGCAGAGTTGCCAGGTTAGGGATAAAGTTGCTGCACCCTCCACCTCGTTGGGGACACTCAGATCAGCCCAGTGCTCCAGCCAGGAAGTCTGGTGCAGAGAGCTCATGTGTGCAAGAAGAGAGATAGGCAAGCTAGCAATCCTCCAGGGCCCATGTGGAACACAAGAGGCCAAGTGGGTTCAAACTTGTCTGATTTCAGAACTCAGCTGGCTCCAATGATAACAGGCATATCCAATGATAGGTCTGTGAGGCTGAACCCCTGAAATCTCAGCTACATCCCCAAACACGCCTGGAGAAACCCAGAGAATCATGTAACATCTGCCTGAAGCCAGGTTGTCTGTGGCAGTCTAAAGCAGAGACACAATTACCTGTCAGCTACAGCGGAGGCCATCTGTGAACATGTTCTCCTCCTTTACTGCTCTGTGGCAGATATTCCACTTACCTTCTTGAGGTTGAGACCATGGGAGATATTATCTGCTGTCATGAAGGCTGCAAGCAGATGTGTGATGGCCCCGGCTTCCCCACAGTGTGGACGGAAGAGGAACGTGTTCATGCCACGTTGCCTAGGCACACGGAAGAAGGACTCAGAGCAGGCAACCAGCAGGGTTGGGTGGCATGTGACACAAGATTCCCTGACTTCAGGTCCAGCTGTGCCCCTACCAGTGGGTCCTCAAGAATCCAGCTTGATCTAGGAGCACATTACTTGTTCTCTTTTCTCCTCTGTGCACGTAATAGATGCATTTCTGCAATCCCAATGTTTTCACCCCAGTCCATCACACTTCCTAGCAAGGAGTGTTTGGAAATTGCTCTGGGATATGAAGCTCCAAACTACACTGGTGGCAGAGCAAGCAGGGCCCCACTTCTTCCACACCAACAATCAAAGAGCTGAGACAACTCACGAGGCAGCCCCCCTTCTGCTAGCCCATCACAGGTCCCTTAGCAGATCTTGGGCCTCACCTGCGTAGGTTGTTAAGCACCAGGATGTTGGCATACATATAGTATACGTAGTAGGTGTAGGATGGGTTCTTCTCAGAAGTCCACTGCTCTGGCTTTGGGCTTTTAGTGCAGAACATGTGTCCACTATGCTTGGATTCATCATCCACGCTGTCAAAGCCAGTGATCTGCTTGGCAAGGTAACAAAAAAGCTGCATCTCAAAGTTCCCCACCTCATCACGCCCAGGTAGGCTGGCTCACTGTGCCCCACTGCAGCTTGCCATAGCCCAGCTGTATGCTGAACCCCTGTCCCACCAAAGAGCAGAGTCAGGGGCAAGACCTTGCTCCTCACAAACACCCAAGCTCTTATCAAGGGCTAGAAATAAAGCTCACACCAAACCATTTCTCCAGGAGGTGAGTGGGCAGCATTTCTCACAGCCCCACAGCAGCCAGCTCATAGAGCCTGACCCCTCCCAGCACTTCTGGACACACTCCCCCCTTTCTGAGAATGTGGCAGTAGGGACAGAAGCCCACTGATGACATTTTCAATGTCAGGGCCAATATTCCATTTCTTGTGCGCAAAGAGGAATGTGAGTGTTCACCATACCCTAACAACATCATCAGGTGACACTCACATGGCGTAGAAAGACACTCAGCTCTTTGTGGGCTTGAGGATTGACAGTTGCCTCAAAAACAGGAACAAAGATATTTTCCAGCATCTTCCCAAAGTGTGGGAGGAAGTTCTTAGACCTGAACACATCACTGTGGACAAAACCAGGGATTAGCTACTATCAGAGGAACAACACAGCTCACTGTCCCCATAATCCCTTCAGGAGAAAAAATGAGGTATGGTGCACTGTAAGGCACAGTGCTCTCTCGGACCCACAGCACATACTAAATCCTGGGTACTTGGATCATCCACTTCATGTTGGGGGAATAGACACGATGTTTGTTGAACCAGCTGGCTAGCCTGGGCCACTCCTCAGCTGATCGTCCATAGATTGAAAGGCGAGGCTCTGCATGCTGGTACTTGGCATCCTCCAGATCAGAACCAACCTCCTGCAAACCAGAGCATACAGTTGCATGAGGACCGTCCAGCCCCCAGGCACAGCAGCACCACAGTTCAACTGCTCTCACCTTGATGATGGTAGCAAAATACTCGCCATTGATAGCATTCTCAGTCTTCAGATAGAGGTCACGCAGCTCACTGGCACCCACAGGGTTGTACTTGTCATTGAACTTGTCAAAGCGCTGAAATGTCTGCCGCCCCTGGAGCAGAGTGGATCAGGGGCAAATACTACATGCACACAGGGCCCAAGCGTACCAGCTGAGCAGGGACTGATCCAAACAATCCAATGGGGAAAGCCAGGAGCTGCTTTGTGGTTGCTACAAACACTAACATGCACATGTCATGGGTACACAGGGAGGGGAAGAGTCATGCCTACAGGGGTGGATGAGGGTGACCCAAGAGTGGTCTTACAGTAAATACCCTGCCACTTACAGCATGGACATCCAGGGAATCCACTGTCAGGTCATAAGGGTGCAGATTGAGCTGCTGGAAAAGCTGTTTCAGGGTGAACTGTTTGCCCTTGGCATCATAAACTACACGGTCAGCATCTACGCAGTATGAGTTCTTGATGAAACGCAGAAGATGCTTCTGGTTCATGCAGGCTGCAGCATGGATGTGTGTGTCCACCTGAGAAACCAGAGGGACAGCTATCTAGCTTCAAGTTGGCACACTCAGATACCATTCACAGGGAGGCTAACAAATCTATTAGGTTTTGAGCCCAAGTTGCGTGGGGAGCACGGCTCAGCCCAGCAGGCTAGGGCCACAATAGGCCTAGACCAAGAGCAGCCCAGTCAGGACCATGCCATTAGCAGGAACCACATAGGTGCCACAGACCTTGACTCTAATATCCAGTTTTCAGGGAGGGGAACGCAACAAGACAGCTTGTCTTCAGAGTCACTAGGGCTGTAAGCCTTGCCATTTACCTTCCGGCAATTGTAGAAGTCCCGGTGAGGGTTGTTCTTTAACTCTTTCATCTCTTCCATCTCATTTAGCATTTCATGCACTTGGAACTTGGATGAGAGGAACTTCAGGCGCCGATGAGCGTAGGTCTTACTAGTGAGAACAAAGGGCAGAACAGTGGCTGGGTTCCTTACCCCTCAACATATGACCCATCAAATACAAGGATGCAGCTTTCATTTTAGGCGGAGGAGCTCATGCTAGCCTGGCTCTGCTTGCCTCCCTCCCTGGGGTGCTTCTCCTGGCTCTATTAGAGAGCTTTGAAGGAAGGCTGGCCAGGTGTAAGCATACCTGCAGGGCATGTCTGCAATCCCTGAACACTGACTTTGCTTAAGACCCCAAGCAAGATGTCTGAGAAGGGCCAAGGACACTTTGGTAGCCAGCAGGCTTCAGTAGGATGGCATCAGCAGGCTCCTTCCTCCTCCCAGGAAGAGAAGGGGGCAACCCTGGCTCTGCCCTGACCTCCCGCTGCCTGCTGAGGCAGGGCCTGTTCAGCTGCACCCAGCAGTGCTGGGTTGTGCACTTACACAGGCCCCTTTGCAATCAGGGCCAAGAGGAAGTTCATGTCATCAATGAAGTGCTCGAGGCTGGGGTAGGGCAGGTCCTTTGGCTCATCTCTGCCAACCGATGCCTTGTCTCCATAGATGTAAACTACCCCATCCTTCATCTGGACATGGTATCCCAGGTCCTCAGGGAGATTCCCACTTTCAAAGGGATCCTGTCCATCCTTCACTGGCGGGGTGAACACTGGACCAAAAGGGAGAATACCATGAGGCACAGGCTGCCAGCCAAAACCCCACAGCCTGCCATGCTCCTCCGCCCCAGGCAGAGGGCAGGGACAGTCCCCCCACCGTGACACTGAAGAGGAGGCCTCAGCAAGCGATGTGGAGCACTTCTGCAACCCTTTTCTGAGCCCTACCCACCTTATGCTGAAGCCAGAAAGGAAAACCCTCCAGAAGCCTAGATGTACCTGGGCCCATGTCACTCGCTCTCCAGACCTCGCCTTCAATAGCACGCAGGTACTGAGATGGCGTCCTGGGGAACCTCTGCACAGATTGCTGCATGTATTTCTCCCGGATGCACAGAGCACGGTACAGGCCATTGCAGACAACTTCAAAATCTTCAACTGTCACCTGCAAGAGGGCTGTTGATGAATGCAACCACACAACTGGAGCCTAGCTGCCTGAGAGACACCCTGGTGCACCAAGATATGAAGAAGATTTTGTTCACAGCAAGACACGCACCTTATCATCCCCTCCCTTCCACTGCTCTGCCTGAGCAGGGCAAAGAACAGATGATGGACAAAACCCTAGACATGGCAAAGGGAAGTTCCTCATGCCAGAACCAATGGATTCCAGCTGTCATCCCATCTTACATTCCTCACTGCAAACTGTAGTTGGCACTGAAATGGAAGCCAGGCCTGGGTAAAACACTGAAAGCTATTTTTGGAGTCCAGGATGAAATTGAAGCAGGTCTAACAACATACGCTGACCCAATGTGTCAAGAATTTTTGATTTACTGCACGGACAAGTGTTTTGGGCAGTCAAGAGAGGTCAGACTGGAGCAGCATGGGAGAATACCATGTAGCACTTGCAGCTAGCTACAGCCACCGCAGAAGGAATGTGCTTGTGCATGGAGGGACTTTCGGCTTCCCCTAATTGCTACTCTGCTATGCAATTCCAAGCTGAGCAACCTCCTCCAGCGCAGGAGGGAGCAACCTGCTAGCAGTATCTCAGGAGCAGCACAAACGTAATAGGAAGCTGTGGAGTAGAAGAGGAGGAGAAGGAGGAATTAGCACAGGACGTGATGGCAGTCCTGGTCAACTGGCTGTAGGTGACCCTGCTTGAGTAGGGCAGTTGTACCTCAACTATTCTGCAATTCTGCGACTTACGCATAGATCTCAGACAGATACAGCTGTGCATAAGCAGGAGCAAGCTGTGACACAATAAGCATAGCCTGTGCTGCCATGCCCTCCCCTCTGCCCTGTCCGGAGAACACCATGGGACGCACGCAGATCGCCACAGACGAGTGCTAAGGAATTCAACTCCGGATCCTCCAGAGTTGCAGCATGGTATCATCAGATGTTCATGAGAGACAGACTGAGCTGGAAGACACAGACTATCCCCACTGCATCTCGTACAGACTCCTGTGACACCGGTCACTCCCAAGGGACAGACAGGAACTAGATGGGGTGGTAGTCAGCATGGACAGGGTATAGCCATGCAAGTACCTACCCCAGAGGCATAGTCCCCTGTGATCTGTACGCGCTGGAAGTCAGGCACAGTCTGGTACAGGGGGGAGGTAGAGATGACCTCATCAATAGTGGACAGTCTGGTCATAGATTTCTGAGCCACAGGGACTGCCAATGCAATTGTCTTCAGACGGAGCAGGCGCTTCTTCCTGCCAGAGAGGAAAGCGTCAGGCAGCCCCGACTCCATGACCACACACAGGTGCAGGGTCGGGGCATTTACCACAGCCGTATTCCAGCTGTGCACAACACGAATCATCTCACTGGTGCTTTCTGAGCAGTTCAGACACTATCAACAGTAGAGGCCACAGCACGCAAAGTAGCCACAGACTTTCAAGCATGCTCCTTGGAAGTCACACCTTTCCAGAGAAGGGTCTCCAAGTCTCCCTTCCCAGTAGCTCTGTGGCCATTGCAGTGCTGACACCCAGGGAACAGGCAAAGGGTGTCTTTCTGTCCAACAGTGGGAACAGTTGGAGAGGAAATCCTGAAGTCCCTGACAGATGCCCTGGGATTGCCAAAGATGAGCGTGGTGAGCTGTTTTCACAGGTCTTTCCCCTGCTTTCTTCCGGCTCTGGGTGGGGATGTGCAGACAACGCTCATCTCCTTTCCCCCCCTGCCCTGGTTGTTGCTCACCGCTTTTCTGCTGCGGCAGAGTTCTCCTGAAGAATCATGTACGTTCTCATTTCCTGGCGTGAGATGGGGCAGATCTCTTCCACATCAAAAGGAGATATCTCTTGCCTGATCGCCTCATCTTTCACCTCAGAAGCAAAGACCTTCTCTGCGAAGGAGCGCATTGCCTCATCCATCTCTGCAAGGAGAAGGAACAGGGTCACACAGGCACCTGGTTCCCAGCCACCCTAACAAGCAGGTGCCCCTTGCAGTCAGCTTAATGCTCAGCTGTCATTTCCTTATGACAGCTACACTTCCATGCCACCTGGGAGATTCTGAGCAACCTCCAAAGTTTGTAACAAGCTTACAGAGCCTGGGCCACACACAGAAGCTGGAGACATACCAAGACATGCCAGCACACCAGAAAAGGTAAATACAACCCACAGTCCAAGAATAGCACAAAAAGGCCCAGAAAGAAGAAAGTCCTTGGGAAGGGTACTGGAGGCATGGGGGAAGAGGGGAACATTGGCAGAGCGCTTACAACTCTAGGAAGCCCAAGACCCACTTGCTCCGCAAGGCATCCAGTCAGGATGAAGACAGAGGTACAGATGGAGATGGACAGAGCTGGCCGCCCAAGCACTTAGTTCCTGCCGTCACAGTGCAGCTGAAGAGCTCCTAGCTAGGGAACCATCGCGTGGACTAGACCCCTCTCAGCCAGTCATGTCCAGCATGCTGCAAAGGTGCCAGCTAATATGGCCCTACAAAAGTCACCATTGACACAAGGTTGGCTGGAGCTTTATGAAGTAGGAGAAAGAAGGTTAAAAGTCCTTCCATGCCAATAAGATACCATAAAACAAGAATTCAAGGGCCCTTCTAGCAACATCTCCCAGAAGCACACATTTGTATAACAGCATATGGACACTAATCAAGCAGGTTTTGCCAGCAGTTGGCAGCTCAGCATGAAGCACACTAGGATTGATGCTGAATGATGGACCACACCATTAACATGTCAGATAGGATACTGCCAACAGATAAGGACCAAAGCAGAAAGGACTGACACGCACAGTAGAAGCATGCCAAACTTACAAGAGATTTTCAGTAATGGACCTAGCCATTTTTTTCCCCCACAAGGTGTGGGGGGACCAAAACAGTTTATCCCTCTAGCCCTGAATTTGCAGTTCCAAGGTCCTAGCTGTGAGTTAGTAGGGAGGCAAAATGCAGGGGCTTCCTTTCCCTGCTGTTAGATGAAAAGGCAAAAGGGCTTGTGCTGAGCTACAAACACATAGGAAAATTCTGGCACTAGGTCTATTTCTCAGCAGTGCAACATCACAAAACCAGAATTTTGGTAAGAAAATTTGCTTGTTGTTGTAAAGCTGCTGTATCATCGATGGGCCCCAGCATGCTTCTTAGAAAACAAAATGTAGTTTTTTGCACTATTCCATTATTGTCCACTGTTAAGGACTCTGGGAAGACAGGCGTCTCAGCAAGAAGTGTTTACTGCTGATACATAAGGCATCAGCAAACATGAAATAGGAAGAAGAGGGCAGGGGCACCATACTGTAGACTTGAACATGAATAAAGGACATGAAGTATTGGATCTGTCCCCTCATGGATCAAGTCCACTACAAGCAGGATGCATTCAAAAGAAGTTACTTTAGGCTGGGCCTCTGTTAAAAAACAAACAAACAAAACTCAAAAAACCCCAACCCCCCAAAAAAACCCTCACAAAAAAAGGGTGTGTGTGTGACACCAGCCCCCACCAAAAACAACAAAGGTGTGAACAAGCATAAGGGAAATTACAAAATGTTTCACTTCCTACCACAGAGGAAAGAACTCCACTAAAGTTTATCTCCTACGAAGGAGCTCAGGAGTGCTAGGACAATATTTAAGAAACAGCAGCTTCATATATCAAATGACCAAAAATCTGGAACCATTCCATGAAACAGTGAGGGGCTCAGCTGGCACTGCTGAGAAATAGCATCTTCTTGAACTGCTGAAAGATCGCCATGATCATGTAACTGCTGTTTGTTTCCAATGATAGTGTCTAGGCAGTAACAGAGCAGAACATATAAAAAGCCTAACAATACTCACCTTTGTCTTCTGCTGTTTGAGATAAAACAGAAACAAAATAAAACCAGGTGTGATCAGTCCTTCAAAATCTAAGCCTTTTTGCCTAATCATCACATCAGCGATTAAAAAGGGATTAGTAAAGTACAAATTTAGCCAAAGCCTTTCCACTGACAAAAGAAAGAACAATACTTGTCACTTTGGCCAATAAAAAGATGTAAGTTCAGTGTTGACTGTTCCACAATACAGCCTTGGTGGCATGCGTATAAGCGAATCACATTGCAGATGCCATCCAACCTGAAATGCTTTGGCAGACTTTCTGCCTTACAGCAGTCTCTGGGTTTCCCTGCAGCTGTGCAAGGGCAACAGCATTTTCTAGAACCTAGATCACCTCAGTCAACACTACAAGCAACTCACAGATAACTAGTCATCTGATAAGACTGAGGTGTCTTGGAAGGTCTCTCCCTACACCTGTGTCCAGGTACAGGGATGCAGAAGAGCACAGGAACAATTTAAAAGGGCAGAACAGGATTCTTCTGCCCGAACAAGAAAGCAAATATTTTAGTGACTTGGCACACTGGGGCTGCTTTGCCATTTTTTGTCCATTACTTGCCATCCTTTGTGAGGATCAGGATGGATGGTCATTTCAAAGATGCCAAGTTTCACCCTCCTGATGCCTATGGTCACATCTCCACTAACAAGATCAGACAGCTGAAATACTGCAGTTCCACAGATCTTCACTCCTGGTCATACAGTGTGGCATCAACATTTTTGGGGTGCAACTCGTGCCCTTTCCATCTGATCCAGAAAATTCAGACTGGAGCTCTGGCATCACAAGTCACCAGCTGCTGACCTCCCAAAGTCCAGCCTGCAGAACATGCTCTCCTGGCATTTGACCTCCACAAATTCATTTGCAAACTAAGCATCCCAGAAATGCCTAGTTTGACCTTTCATCTCTTTAGTGGATGAAAATTACACTCATGAAGGTCAACAAGCTCCCACTGATGTTGCAGGGCCAGGTTTTAATACTAGCTTCACGTACTAGGACAGCGTCTGTCACACCACACAGTACCGCAGTTCTAAATGTGCTCTTATTAGAACTGTTTGGTGGTGATATTCTTCAGGGCTCTGTAATGGCAGTCGCGTGTCCCTCTGTACTGTTCTGCAAAGCCTGGCTGGCCCTACTCCTGCTGCCCAGCTTGTTTTCCCCATCCCCTTGGGACTGCAGCACCCCACATCTTCTGAGTTTAGCCAGGTTGATCAGAGACTCCCGAAATCCCTCTGACCCCTTCCACAGCGATTTAATGGTATCATTACAGGATACATTTACATTACACTGAAGGAGGGACAATATTTTTCTTCAGTATAAGCAGAGCAAAATTTAAACAATAATGCTATTTCTTTGCTGCGCTATCCAAAAACATCTTCAAAAAGTAAGTATAATGCTCAAAGCCCCCAGCAAGGTCCCCTGCACTGCAAAGATACCACACCATCAAAATCTCAGAGGCTGCAGGCTAGCAAGCCTGCCCTGTGGCTCCTTGTCTCACTACTTGCTTTCAGACCTACCTGGAATTCTCACCCGTGACATCTTTGCAGCAAGTTTGCAGAGCCTCAAGTAACACCCTACTGTAACAGAGCACAAGTAGTTGACTGACTGCACAACAGACTAACACATATTTTATTGCTTTCTCTTCGCTGTAATTAGACTCTCCCACTCTAAAAGGAGAAGGGAGGTCAACTGTAAGACTATTTAAAGTGCAACTACAAGCACTTGCACTGAAACAGGTGAAACCAGGGCTCAAATTTAAACTTTTTTTCAGTAGAGTTTCACCTGTTGTCTGGCCAGATTGCTACTTCCCAGGAGAGTTGCACCTTTCTAAAGTAGACTGTGGAAGTAAGTCTTTTAAGAGAGACTAAAACCGATGTCTTTGGCGGTGAATCAATGGTTTAAAGGAAATCCCTAAGGCACAGGGCTGATGTTTTCATCAGAACAGGAGCTGTGGATAGGTACAATCAATGTGCTATTCACCAACCAGTGTGCTATTCACAGATTTTTCATGAGAGGGGAGTCTACTTGAAAGATTGGATTTTAACAAGAGTTGCACAGATGTCCTTGCATCTTCCCAGCTGAATCAAACAAACAAACAAAAGGAAAGTTCAACAACTACTCAGTGAGGTCAAATGAGCTGAGACCTGGTGCAGCATCTCCAGCTAAGAAAATTTCCAGAGCATCCAGAAACTCTGAAAGATTTGATGGGCACAACTTCAAAACATCCTGGGTTACAATTAATAAATTCTCCAGAATTCAGGGAGGTTTAGCCCCACTTCCCAGATTTACTTCCCAAGAATATACATTAGTTCCCCACCCCCAACATGCAGAGGGGCAGCCAACAGGGCAAAGCTGGGATGCTGCTACAGTCTTGATCTGTAATCCCTGGTCCTCTCATGCTGATGGCAGTCTTCAGTTTCTTAATTATCTTTGTTCTTACTCATTCCCCAGTGTGTGAGTCCCAACACCACAGTATTGTTTAACTATTTTATTAAAGGTTGATAAAAACTGTTTCCTGCTTGTTTGCTCTCCCTCAGGGACTATATCTGGCCTAACCTTTCTGGATATATCAAGATCTTGGGATTCATGTCTGAAACCAAAAATAACCTTTAGGGTGCAGAGGTCATCTTCCTTAAGAGATCTCTTCATCCCCATGCTTTTTAAATCACAGGGTCAACATCATGAATCCATCAGGGTTCATGATGGAAATATGAGTAAAGCTTGGGTATGCTGTGCTAAAGTTAGATCTACAGCCTCTTTAAACTGAAGTACTGAATACAAACAAGTCATCTTCCCACTCTCTTTCAGCTGGAAAGTGAGTGATTCACACCCAGAGGCTTCAGAGTGGCTCTAAAACCCCAGACCTCTATCTTTGAGCTGCCTTCACTCCTAGGTCTAATCAAAAGAAAATGGCCAAACATGCCAACAAGTTGGCAGCTTAGCATATTTAGCAGGATATTCCTATAGTCCACCTAGCAGAGCAGCCATATCACAGGGGTAGCTGTCCAAATAGAAGCCTAGGGGCAAGTTTTGCTAGAGAATGGTTTCAATTCCTGAAGAAGAAAAGTATTAACAGAGAAGGGGTAATGTGGAAACTCACAAGGGCACACCTTGATGTGCTTTGCTTTTGACCAACAGCACCTTGCACTACAAAAAGACTCAGCAAGTTGTTCTCTCCCCACATTGCTCTTAGTCATTCCCCACACAGATTCCTCTAGGGCTGTTTAAATCAGCCTCTGTTCCAGTATGCAGCAAAAGTCAGTAAATCCTTAAGGTGTGAACTAGTTTCTAGGAACAGATTGTTGCAGATAATCATCATATTGGAGTAAAACTTTCCAAATAAGCCAAGAAAACCCTTCCTTTTAAGCACCCATCTGCACTCACATTCTGAATCACTCCTTTTGGAACAGACAGCAACTACTGCAGCTACACAGTGCAAGTTTTATATCCCTGCTACTAGGAGTCTAATCTTTAGTTCTTTGCACAGGAAATAGTTTGGACTCTGGGTTCCAGAAGACTGGCACAATGTCTTAGGAGAAACACACTTAAAGCACACTTACTGTGGGGTCCAGCACAATTTGTCTTATTGCAGGAGGAAAGTCAACAGGGAAGTATTTTAGAAGACCGAATTAAGCAACTTAAAAGCCTAAAAGAGGGCATGATTTGGACACAGCAATAGCTTTATAGCTGATTTCACTCTTGGAATATCAAGTAAATAAATTTCCCCTCCCCCTTTTTGTTGACTTAGCAAGCATCCTTTCCAAGGGCAAAGACCCAAAGGCAAACACAGAGACTCAACACTAACGCAAGATGCATGACATGGCACAGATTGGTGAAGTCATTAAAACTGGACTCTGGAACAAACCAATGGTACGCCTCAAAGCCACCTTCACTGGTTATTCATGCTACAGTGAACATATATGACATAGCTATTCATGCCACATTACAGAAGTGGCAATTTGAGTAAATCTAGATCCCATAGAGAAAGCAGGTAGCATTGTGATATTTCTGTAAGCCAGTTGTGAATTCCATATCCAGATCACTACCACAAAAGAAACAACCAAAGAGTTCAAAGTTTATTATTTTAAAAAAGTTATTTAAGAAGCAAAATAATTTACTTCAATTCAAACCAAAAGAGATGCATTATTGAAAGCAAATAATTATGCAAAGTAACAACAAATTAGCCCTTGGATAAAAAGTCCAGATCCCAACAGTTCCCTACCATCCTGGAGGTTATACACAAACAGTCACTCAAGGACTGGGGAGGAAAGGAAAACCACATATAGGACCAGAATGTAATTCAGACTTCCACTACTCTCTCCCCCCCCCACCCCCCCATAGGCCTGAAGTTGCTTGAAATCCAATTCTAAGTAATTGAACTGTACTAAAAATTATTATGGCTTAGCATCATGGATACTATCCAAAGTCTTACTGATGACAGTAAGAACAAGATTTGAGCACTGTTGTTTGAACAAGACCATGGAGTAGGGAAACTAACAGTAGCAAGCCAGAGTTATACTACATCATTAAACAGCTCTTCTCAGTCCATAATAACAGAAACATTTATTTCAGTTATTGGCACTTGTAATGTTTGAACAAGAGCTTTACTCTTTTTAAATATTTTACCTTAAAGTTACTTATGCCCTTTCTTCTCAGTCAGGATAGTAAAGTTAGCTTGGCACAAACATGGTGCTGTGCTGTTAGTTCTAAATAACAACATTAGGACTAAATCTACAAAACCGCCTTTTCCAGGGGGCTGTCTCGTGCAAAAACTTCTGTGCTTATCTTCTAAATAATTTTCGCAAAAGTTCTTGGGTTTTTGTCCTTCCACAGTTCTCAGTTGCCACCAAAATCTAGTATGGACAGCTAGAAACAAAATGCAACCATTTACTTCATACTCATGACTAGTAAAACACCCTGATTTTTGTGTCATTCACTAGATTTGAAAGTAAAATAATGCAGGTGCAAGTACCACTTGTGTAGGTCAGCTCTGCAGCATCCTAAAAGCTGATGCACCCTCCCCTAGGGTTCCAAAGGTGAAATACATACTGACCTATCCTTACCAGGTCTTCTTGCCTTTTAATATTTTACATAGCCCAAGAGAAAGGGAATACCGAAGAGGAAATAGATGTTTTTGCCAGTTCCCATACAATTTTGAGAATTCACAACTTTTGGAATTACAGGTAGCACATTTTTAAGGACAACTAGAACATGCCATGCAATGTAGAGAATTATTATGATGAACCTCCATCCAAAAGAATTAATTTTCCAAGCTTGATCGCACAACCTTCGAACACCAGCTGCAAATGGCCATGGGCAGCAGTCAGTCACAATCTGAGCTCTGCAATTCTGCTTGCCAGGAAAGAAACTCCTAAGTTTCTCAAATAATCAAAAAACATACATGGACCTGGATAACAAGATCTCACCATTCAAACATACTGCAAACTCCACATTGTTACCTTTCCAAAATGCTGAGTCGACATTGACCAAATGTGTACCCCAAAAGCTATCATTTTCCACATGTAATTTTATTAAGTGGACAACTGTGTGTCACACATCTCTCTAGATGTGGACAGTTATCTCCTGCACAGTGCTCAAAGAATGCTTTAACAACTTTTCTTTCACCAAATAAAACACTGCTTGCTGATTACAGGGATGACAACTTGCAGTGATGGTAATTTGCTCACATTTAACTTGCAGGCATGAGATCATCTTCAAATAAACTCGAGTCAGAGCCAATGCTATCTAATCCTGCTCACCACTGTGCATGTTGCTGGAAAATAATGTTTTATGTAAAAATATTGTATTTTTAATTCTTACCAGTGTCACATCAGCCAAGGTTAAAATAAATTGCAGAAAGTACTTATAAGGATTATTGGGGATAAAGAAAACGTGATGCAGATTGATCCTCTTCCTTCCAAGAAGAGAATTAAGAAAGCTAAGTAGTGAAGAATAGTGAATATTAAAAGGAACAACTTCTTCTCAGTATTTACTGATTCCTAATATCCATTTCAAATTGAGAACTCCAAATTAAGACATATGAATCTGACACCAACAAACTGCAATTAAGCCTCTTACAATTTCTTTGCTCACGGTGGTTTGAGAGACTGACTGAACGCTCCCTCTGTTGGCTGAAAGCTTGTTACTCTTCCATCAAATAGTAACTGGGAATTCAGCTTTGCTGTGGGATACACTGTCTGACCGCACAGAACAGAATCCAGTATCAGCAGCACAGGAACTATGCAAGGACACAGTATTCCAAGGAACACCAGTAGGTTTGCAGCAGTTCTATGTCCCAGTTATATGAGGTGACAGTGTTCTGTTCTAGGAAGAACTCAACACAGCTTGTGCAGTAATGCTCTCGTACTTTGACGCTGTCAGAACAAGCCCAGAATTCCTATCAGTGTATCATACACCTTCTGCATCATCATCACTGAACTCACTTCCTTCCTCATTCTCCAAGGATGCTGCAATCCAAGGTAGCTGAGTTTCCTGTTACAGCTCGTTGCCTTCTCCCCTCAAGCTGGACATACTAAATCCATGACAACCACTGCATCAAAGGGTCAACCTGAAATTCTACACTACTTCCCTGACAAGGAGACTCTCCAACTACATTTTACAGAAACACATTTTGAAGAGACTACGTTTAAAGTAGGGTGGTGAGAAAGTAATTCAGAGAAAAAGAATTTGCAAGTTTCAGACAGAGCTGAGTAACAGCTGTCCAAACTAATTAACCTCCACTTACTAGATTAAATATTGAGAAGCTGCCCATAAATGCTGGCAGTTAATGATAAAAATGAACAGCTGACTAATTTGGTCCAACTTGCAAAATGAAGAGATCTGCATGCTGCAGAAAAACAATACAAAATATAAACAATTCCACCTACAAAGAAAGTAAAACACAGATGCAGTATGTCCCCCTCCCTAGTTCAGGAGTCATTGAAGTGCCTACTGGATACTCTGGCCTACAAAGGCCTGTCAAGCAAAGACATCACCCACAGAAGACTTGCCTGCTCAAGACAATGAGTTCCCAAGAAATTCCAGTCCTTGGGGTTTTCCTCAACCCAAGGGAACAGGGGAAAACTTCAAACCTTCTTAGCAAACAGGCACTTAAGTTCGGGAAGATACTCCTTTTTATTACAGAAAATGATCAGTTAAGTGGTACTTCTGGCACAAAGGAGATGTTGCAAATGTGCTGTACAGGCGCACAGAGAGCAGATTACCAGTCTGATACATGACAGGAGCATTCATGGTGGCAAAACCACTTATGACATTACCTGCCAAGCAACAATTAGTGCTACTCCTCTGACAGCACTGCAAATCAGAATCCAACAGAAAGGGGACAAACATCACTTCTAGCTTTTACTCTAGAGGTAAAGTGTCATCTTTTTCACAGCATTTAGTCTAGTTCACTTTTCTTGTGACTGGATTTCTTCTTCAACAAACCCAGATAACACAGTGAGAAAAGAATCCCAGTACATCAAGAGATGCGACTGCTCCATTAGCTGAGCAAGGAGGTAGACGCCACAGGTGTTCTCTTCAGATGAAGCACAGAAAAGGACCTTGTGCTAATTAACTGGTACCAAGATTCTGGTCACTGGCACCAAAATACTGCAAGGCATCAGCATGAGACGCAGTACAGTAGCATCGAGACTTGTCCAGCAGCTACATCTGAACCATGTATTCTTGGCATCTGGAACAAAAAGGCATATCGAATTAGGTGATGTGCAACTTTTTCACAGATGTGCAGTGCAGCAGTGTAGTACAAGTCCTGAACTGGTCTACCTGTTTTTATGGTGATAAGCAACATCTTTTAAGTAACTGTCGAAACGAATTTCACTTAGTTGCGGAACTCAAAAATTTCATTACGTGCTTATTTTATTTGGCTAATCTTCAAACAATGCATATCCCAGAGGAACACAGCTCAAGATAAGCTGCACAGAAGTCAATCAAACATCAGCAAACTGCAGAATTGTGCACATTCCTCTCTCTAGATCAGGTATTTCTTGTGTATGAGACAGAAAATACACATTCTCCAAACAGCCAAAATGGTTTCCCAAAGGAAGGAGACACTGACAAGAATGATACAGAAAAACCACACAATTATCAGTTCAGTGGGAATCCACAGGCTACAGCCAAAAGGCTGCTGTGAATAGAATTTCTGTTTCTTAAAGCTTTGCTATCTACTTAGAAGGAAAAAAAAAAAAAAAGAGAAATAATTAATTGCAGTGTCTAAATCTCTGGGTATCAATGGGTTATGCAACAGAGAAAACACCCACTTACAGCAGCCAGTATTTCTAAGCCATGCTTATCGACCACTGAAAGGCACACAGACAAGCAGTCAATGAAAAACTTAAGTTACAGCTCACCTTGTCACATCACAATGCAAGACAATCCCATACAGCCTTGATTCCCATCTTCATTGCTGTTGAGCTTTTTCATCCGGTACTGCCGTATCTCTCTCACCAGTGTGTAAAAAGCATCTTCCACCCCCTGAATGAAAATGATCCAGGTAAAGTATTTCTCTGCTGAAGCATTTGAGATCACTGTTCTTTCCCTCACAGGATCCCTTAACATATATCAAAGACATACTTTTACAGGAAGAGTAGTAGCCAACTTATCCCATAGTTCATAAGAAGAAGAAACTAGCCCTTATGTTCAAAACTCTCCACTTAACTCTTCCTCTGAGGCAAACATCTAGGGTAACAGCCATTAAAAGAAACAAGGCCAATTGTAACTGTAGAGACAGTTTCCACACAGGAAACAAGCTGCTACTTGACTACTCATCTCTGTTTTATAATTATTACCATTTTCTGGCTACTGCTTAATAATTGTACTTTTTCTGCTTCATTCCACAGCGATGTAGGCAGAACACAGGCTGACGGGACAGTTGTGCATATTCACTGCAACTCTGAAGAACTCTATTAGTTCAGTCTGGGCAATTCTTGCTGTAAAGATAATCTTATAATTGGCCTTCATTAAGAAGCCAAGAAAAACAAACAGGTCTGGGATGACAGCAAGAGCAGACGAAGCTCTCTTCTTATGAACATGACCCACTTGAGGGAAAATCAATACAAATCTGAAGTGATTTGTGTACTGGCCTAGCCCAGTGATAAGAATGGATCTCTTTTAGACTAAGAGGGATTGGGGAAATCAAAAGCTAAAAATTGCAAATAGATTTAAAAAATGCTTACTCCTGTAGATAAGGGAAAAAAAAGTACATGGGAAAATGTTAGACTATTTTGCATTTAGTATAGAGGGAAGATATCACACCAAGAATGGAAACATCTTACCTGTCTTGTTTTAGCAGACGTCTCTATGAAGGGGATTCCATAGCTTTTTGCTAACTCTTGAGCCTGTTTTGTATCTACTGTTCTTGTGGGCAAATCACACTTATTCCCAACTAGTACCATTGGCACATCATCTGAATCTTTCACTCTCTTGATCTGTTCTCTTTAAAAATAAAAATAATAACAAAAAAGTTAGGAACTATTTTCTAACTGTAAAAGTTGCTTTAGTTCAGTATCCAAACAACCTTGTGCTACAAAAACGTACATTAAAGCTGGACAGGACCTCAGGGGTTCTAACCTACAACAGTATGTCTAAAAACTTCATACACTTCATACTACTTCTAGTCCATGTACAGCTCGATTCTGACAACTGTTAGCCTTCTTACCCGTTTTCTTTGAGATCTGTATGCTCCAAATATTTGATTAACACAATAACCCAGATAACTGTCTCACTCTCAATTAATAATGTACAAACACAGAACACAGATAAGCTTGAAAAGCTTTCTGAAAGAAGTGGGAGATTTAATATTTGTCTATTATTTAGTCTTCACTGGGTCTAATGGCAAATGGGTCTGATGCCTTTTCCAGTCTTCCCTTCCTGCAGTAAGCACCCAGATCATACCTGTAAAGGTTAATATCAGCAAATGATTTACTGTTGTTAATGGCAAAAACACAGAGGAATCCTTCCCCCGTTCTCATGTACTGATCACGCATGGCACTATACTCTTCCTGTCCCGCAGTGTCCAGAATGTCTAACAAGCACGTCTCTCCATCAATAACAACCTGCTTTCTATACGAATCCTGCAAAATACACAAGTGAATTTTAGATTAGATAAAACATTACACTACTTCTTTCCAGATTAGGCATCATTAAGTAAAATTAAAAATCATAAGAAAGAAGAGTATGATCCAGAAGAGCTTTTCTAGCGCTCCCCCTGCCCCCCACCCCACCCCTCCCCCCGGCAGTATCTAAAACTAACGGCATTTAAAAACGTTACTCTAAGCCCACTCAACCTTTCTAACAGAAAAAAGAAAACTCATGTTCTTCGTAACAAAAGCCTCAATTGGTAGACAGAAAGCCATCTCGCCAACATCACAACTAGAATCCAC
>KL284824.1:0-19388 GCA_000699545.1 Podiceps cristatus | reverse complement strand
CCCCCATTATTTTTCTTACAGGCTTTCTCACAGATCTTTCTCATAACTTCACAATTTTCTCAGACATCTGAGCCCAGGTTATGTACCTGGGCTGTGTTGGAGCAAGACCTTGGATCTCTGGAAGAGACACAGCTGAACTGGGTAGTTCAGGAAGAAGTTACAGGGCAGATGCAGGCAGAGGGGGTTACAGTGTAGAGAGAAATCAATCCGACAGGAGTAAAATTCTCATTTTGACACAAGTGTTGAGATCCAGCCTAAGCCAGAAATAAAAATACCTTGAGTGTTGCGTGGGGGCGGGGTCACAACAACGACCGGGACAACAAGAAAAAAACCCCAACGGTTAAAATACCTAAAAATGGCCTAGGCCCATATGTTTTGCAACACTTGGTCTTCAGATTTCAACGTTTATTAAGCTATGGAACTTTCTTGCTAAAACAATTTGCCACAAAGGACTGACACTTTCCTCAGCAGCACTAGAAGACTTTTGTCGTCAGCAATTTCCATAAAATACCAGAGTTTATAATGTTGTCACCTCACCCTGATTGCTTATCACCGAGTCATCTCAGAAAAGTTTCCCAGCAGTTAACTCACTAATCCCAGATGTTAGTGAAAGAGTTAAACATAATTACTTTAGAAGAGCGTGGGTTTTGCCCTTCCTTATGACCCCATCCTCTATTGAAAATGGGTTAAATCTTTATAGCATCTGGTTGGATTTGTTTGAAATCGTATTTCTCTTCTATTGTGATTTAATCTCTACTTTGATCTTTAGTATTCCATCGCCCTTCTGCCCTGTAAACCCACTTACCATGGCACACCAAAGCTCTTGGGGTACCCTCCCGTGCTGTGCCATAAATCCCTTCTCTTGATATGTACACAGGATACTCTGGTTCCTCTTACCGAGACAGAACAAATATAATTCTGTGCATTACTACGTCCTTATGTTTGGGAACTTATTGTTTAAGCATTTCGTGTAGAAGTACCTCATTTCTTTATTTCCTGGAATGAAAGTTTGAATGATCTGAAGACTGAAGTGCACAAAACAAGTCCAAAGCTAGAAAATAATACCATCTGAATAAATACAAACTATACTTTCTTCTTGAACCAGAATATCTCAGCTCTTTGAATTTTTTCAGAAAGCAGGAGTAACTTTTTGCATCATAAGAACGACTTCTTAATCGCATACACAGGAACTCTGATGCAAAGTCAAACCAGTTTACTCGCTCAAAAATACACAACCTGAGATGTGTAATCTCTTCAAAGGCAGGCAAGCTGAAACCCAACTACATACGTACTTCTGGCAGTCCTAAGGAATTACAAAGAAAAGACCACATCTGAGATCTCAAACTGCCACGTTTCCTCATACCCACACCCACGTGGACACTAAAACGTGCCTTTTCCCGTGAAAGGCCATCCCCTTAAGTGCTGTGGACAGGGCACAGATTTGCCTACAAGGCTCTCTTTTCCCCATTATGTATCCAGCTTTCAAAAGAAGAGTAATCAGCTGAAATAAAGTTTATAATGAAGGATGCTTTCTTCAACTGAGCCCCAGGTATTTATGCAGTCTAAAATATCAAGATACATCTCAGGATTCTTCCAGAAGCAATAATCAGTTAAAAAAAGAATGTAAATATAACAAGAGTAAAAAAATTCTGTTTTCCAAACAGAAATTAATACCTTTCCTTTATTTTCAACGTGAACTTCAGATCTGTAAGCCTTTAAGAAGGAGAAATATTTTTTCTATAAGACTGACAGATACACAAGTTACGTTGCCAAAAGCGACAGAAACACTTCCGAGGTTCGGAATAGCAGCATAACTTTTTGAAAGGTACATCGTCTGCGCACTAAAATACATAACTGATGAGACTGCTATTTTTATGTTCAACACGTGCTCATGAGTTTTTCTAAATCTTAGCAGCAATTTATTTATTTTAACCTCTGTCATACTACTTGTTCAACAGCCTGAGGGATTTCATTTTTATCGTATCAGCAGCCCTTTCAGAACATTTTAAAAATATATGTAATTGTTACCCAAAATGCCTGTGATTTTGTTCTGATTCTCTTTCTGACCGCTGCACGAGTGAATTAAAATTATATACCACAGCTATACTTGTAAACCTACAATTAGTATTTCAATTTTTAAGACAGTCTAGAGAGCTTTCTCAGAACTCGGATTTGTTATCAGAGCCACAGAAAGATGGAAATTTCCAGCTCCCCTGCCCATTACTCTGTAACAAAGATCCCCAAATGACATGTCAAAGTGAAGGTTCAATTCATTTTGATGTCATAGTTTCTCAGACAGTTGGGGCTATCTGGGTCTTACTTCCGTATGGTTTATGAACACAAAGGAAGAGAGAGTACATGGTCTCATTGTTAGTTGCCCTTGGAAGCTCAGAACACTGAAGTTTAACTTAATGTTGTGTAAGTTATCACCTAAAACATCCCAAGCAGCAAAACCTGCCAGTTAACTTCCCTGGCAGCACTTCAGCGCTCCCCTTGCTATTGCTGTTATCCCACACGTTTTGAGAAGGGAAAGTCAGGCTTTGCATCTTACATTAAGACAGAATATAAAGTTTTTAAAAACTGGGCTTATTTGGTCATTTCTCTTGCATGAGGGTCAGCAGTGTTAAAAAGCACTATTGGCAAATAATACTTATTTAGCCGTTCTTTCATCAAAAAAGCTCTCTCATAGCAAGACTTCAATTGCTGAAAAGGATAACAATGATTTCTAAATTGCAAGAATATGAAACTGCGAGACAAGTTCTCACAACTACACATTTTACAGATGCAGCTGACGACTTCCACCTTTCAGACCGCAATACCAGCACTTGGGCTAAGAGGGCTCGCTCATACCACAAAGGAGTGGAAATTTCCCTAGGAAAGAAGTGATAGCTACCAAAATGGGGGGGTATTTTTGACAAACCCTTACAGTTCTTAACACAACATCCCCACTAGCAGATGATCTGACTGAGCAGAAAAAAAATCACCTGTGTTACTGCGGGCAGACTCGGCTCTCTCCTTACACATTTAACCTCACACTGACTTAAAACAAAAAGTTTGCATATTGTATCTCAGTCACATTTCAGAACAAAAGTGGGTAGATGTGTGAAGAAAATTTGTTCCTGTCTTTTAGCGTAATGCAGTAATTCACAAGCATTGGCAAAGACAGGAAAAACTATTATCACACAGTTTGGGCACTGGGGTTTTTTTTAAAAAATGTAACTTTTTCAAAGTGCTGTTTTGTTTTGTTTTTTTCCCTTCCTGTTAACCTCTAACTTTTCCCAAAGTCACCGATTCCTTTTTGGAGAAAGTAGCAGAAGCCAGGAAAGAATTATCGTTCCCCATTAACAAGCCTATCTCAATAAGCACTGATCGCTCCACTTCTATAGATTCCTGAGGCTCACACAGCTGCAAATGTCAATGGGCATTGAGAACACAGGGCGAGACCAATGATGGGAATTCGAATCTGTGGATGTGAGTATCACCCACGCTCATCTCCTCCCTAGGCTCTGTGGAAAACTTAAGTGACTCCAAAACGGGGTCAGCAACAGCCAACATGTAATCAGGACACTGCCTATGGCAGCCAAAAAGATACTGGGGAAAATAAAACCCAATTCCGTCAACGCCAGGTTCACAAAGAACTGTAGAAATTTAAACATGATTTCAATAAACTTAAGATAAGTTAAATAATCAGCAGAATCTGAGCTCCACTACCAGGACAAGGAGAGATGCAGAGAACTTTAGGTTCAGAAAGCCCATAATTTTCTGCCAGAGTCAAGTGCTTAAACTACTTTCTATCTAAAAAAGAATGTCATTCTTCTCCCTTTAAAATATCTAATAACTCGGTCGGAAGAGGACTCGTACCAAACAAGAGACACCAAGATTCAGTTTTCTCCTCAAGCTTTCAGTCTTCTCTCATCTGACTCACGACACACCACTATAGCCTTAAACTTTTTAAATGACTTGCTATCCAAAAAAAGAACTGCAGAGTTCATAGGCCATTTGAAGTGGCTGAAGCCATCTAGACTTTGTCATCATGTTTACCTTACCTGGAAGTATGCCGGGGTATGCATCCTGAGCTGCTTTTGTGTGATAAATTGAAGAGGTGATGGCCAACGTATAGGTAGAGATCAAAACAGATGCACAGAAAATGGCTCAATGTCTGTCGATAGAGATCCACGTATGATGGTTGTGTCTGTTTCAACTTCGCTAAAGAGAACACTTCCTTCTCAAAGACATTTTTCTACTAAGATTAAATTGTTGACATACCAGACTTTCACAGCAGTTACTTACTGGAGAGCAGGATTTTCAAGATTTTTTTTTTTGTTGTTCTTTTCTGCTAGCAGCATAACTGAAAACAAAACAACTTTCCTTTTTAATTTTACAGTCACTCAGACTTAAACATTTTCACCTTTGTTTCTGGGATAACATCAACTTACTTCATTCTTACATGACTTCCAATTCATTTTTATGACAAAGCCCTTAATACTGTTAATTTTCTCTCAATTTGTAAAAGCCAATGCTCTTCAGATTGTTCCAGTTCTGAAACTTTCAGTACAGCATTTTAATGACATTTTCATAATTTTATGAGTGTCATAACTGGCAGCAAATCACATAAATGACATGGAAAACTCAGGAATTCTTGTCTATCTTTCAGCTCAGTTTCAACCACCTCACCAGAAGCTACAGGAAATAAGTCTGCCACCGCACACAGACCTACCTCTTACTTTAGATGTTAAAGCTGCATCTCGTATTTTATCTTGCCAGAGACAAAATGCCAATAATTCAGAGCGGAGCTCTCTTAATGGTGAACACATTCCATATCTCTACTGTTTGGTTACAAAAAACCAACCAACCAAACAACAACTTTAATTTAAGCGCACCCTAAAAATGCAGAATCTTAAGATGAAAATAAGTTCAGCCGCACCACTACAGTCAATAGGCTTTGGAATATAATCAATGATGTCCTCCATGAGTGGCGAAGTGAATAATTACAGGTGCCCTACTGTAGTCAAAAATATCATTTGCAGATTCATTTTAGCCTTCTCTGGAATAGAACAGCAAGTAAACCTCCATCAAGTCACACAGTAATGGTCTCCAACTTTTTTTAGCCCTTGCAGCCCCAGGTGAAAGAATTAATTTAACAACAAAGCACTCCATCTGACTGGGAAATCATTGCCTCACTGATTTTTTATCACTTCATAATATCACACCAATAGTTCTTAAAGAAAATCTACTAAGCCTTGGCATGGCAAAGTGCACAGGGCTTAGCCAGGTGTGCAAATCTATTGACATCTTGTGTGGCTGGGGTTCAGACTAGAGACACTTATTTTTCTAAATACGATAACCTCTCACAGAAAATAATTATGATCTCATTTTTCTAGTCTCACATCTTAAACGTGTCATTTTAGTTTGTGATCCCTATATCCTTAACACTTTAATCACTGCCCAGCAAAATTTCCACTAATAACAGGTTTCCTGTTTTCAAGCCTGAAGTAGCAGCTTAAACAAGTATAGAAAACAAACGCCAGCTGTACTTTGAAAAGCAAAGCACCACTCCTCTTACAGCTTTACCTTTCCCCTCTTTGGGCAGTCCCGCTCAGGGCTCATTCATGCTTTATCCTGCCTCTATGGCAGGATATTTTTTTTTCAAAAAGACACAAAACACCTCTTGTAGTAATGCCCACCAGATCTCCTGATGAAAATCTTGACTAGGAATCCACTGAGCAATCAGCAGAGAGCAGAGGAGGAAGTTAACATAAATAAGATCTAATTCTATCCTAATCAACTTCAAGAGGGCCAGTTCCCTTGCTCTCTAGTTGTCGGAAAGGAAACGACACCTCATCTCCCATTTATTAAATTCTTAGAAGTCATCCAGCCACAACTGCCTACCAGACTACTTCCAAGCACGGCTGTAACTTCTAACTGTCCTATGCTGTCAAAGAAACCATCAAAAGTCTGCTTCCTAAGAAGCCCGAGTGACTTTCATTCATCTCAGCTCCTTTAACAGATTCATTAAGAGCTCATTATTTTTATTACTTTGTTCTTAGTTAAGAGGGTCTGTGCTACTGAAACAAGTTATTGCGAGAAGTTCGGATCTACAGCTGAACCATCTCACTGCTGGAGAACATTACATTCTGAGTAATTAATTGCCTCCAGTTCTGCTATTAGGAATTTATTTCTTTAAGTGTAAACCTCTAATAAAGTCAAGAAATACAGAAGAAAGTACCATATGAACAAAGTGTCATGAAAATGTACTACAGAAGGCTGCAAAGAAGTCCTTAGCCATTCAGAAATACTAATAAAAATTCACAGTTACTTTCAAAATTGTTTCAGTTACTTATACATATACACACACGCATATATGTATATGTCTGTCTCTCTATCCAAGTTATTAACAGTCCTGGTGTAGAACCTGCATATCAGCTAACAAGGTTGACGCATTTGTACACAACTAAATTAACCTAAAATACACAAAGACATCAAATAGTTGGGAAGATGCACCTTTGAGAAAGCAGAAGGAAGATTTTCATTATTTATAAACAATAAAAATTTTATTAAAAACTTGACTCTATCAATTTAAGGAATGCATTCTGACAACAATGATTTATTTTTAGAGAGCTCTCACTAAGCCAAACAAATTGCATTTTGGACATTTACCAGAACAGTTTCTACAAAAGATTACTGTCCCTTTAGAATAACCCATTCATAATTGTCATTATCATCCCACCAATACAAAATTGCCAGTCTCTTGACCATTCCTCTCAAGTCTCCACGGTTTTCCTGAAAATTAAACATTATAATCCATTTACTTGAAATGGATTTTTCTGTTTAACGCCTGTCCAAAAGCTTCTGAAAGTAAGATCAGAAAAATAAAGGCTGTCTAGGCTCTCTAATAAGATCATACTTCCATTTGTTCTCATCATAGCCTACAGAAGCATTGTGTTAAAATTTAACCTATCAAGTTTCTGGTAAGCTTTACCAAAATAAACAGATGTTATCTTCATGTGCTAACTCCAATCTACTCTTCCCTTCTTGTAAAATTAATGAAACAAAGGTTCAGTGGCTCTCCTCTTGCCTTGACGAAAAACAATTTTCTTCGTGTTTCTGGATCTGATAAACACCTGATAATGAAAACATTCATTTGTCCTGAGCTGCTTTTTAGCTGGGCAGGAATACACACAACAAGCCCAATTAGAATAAAAACGCCTGGGTTAAAATCTCAATATGAGTGCAACGTTAATAATAAGCACGTTCTCAGAAAACGTAGAGTAGCAGTTCCCATGGCAACCATAAGACTCACTGCACATCTATTAAAGGGGGCCTTTCTTCACGTAAGTGCCAAAAGCGCAGATAACGTGCCAACAATTTGTACAGTATGTGTTTAGATGGGTGTATATGCATCCTCTATTGCATTAGTACGAATCTTACTAACTACAGTTAATGCCACAGTTGTTCTCTCCCCCGTGATTACTGAAAAAAGCCACGATGGAAAACTGTTTACCATGTTATATACCATTTCTAAAATATTTTGACACGCCTGTCATGACTGTGTGACCTTCAAGCTGCAGACGCTCTTTAAACCTCCCCTGATGCCAGTTAAAAGGGTCAGAGTCAAGATCTCCGAGTAGCTGCTAATACCACACTCCCTGTCCTCTTTGCAAATACAGCTTCATGGTTCATACTCCACTAATATTGGTTTTGGCTCCTAAGAACCTTCCTCCTTTCTCCTGTCAACTTATTTTCCCGTTGACAAAACAGTATTTCAATTATGTTTCAATCAAAAAACATAAGTCTCTCAAGTTCCTCACCATCTCTCTGACAGCACAGACCTCACTCTTGGAGCAAGAATTCAGTTTTGCTACTCTGTCCTCATTTTGCTGCTAAATTGTTGCTTTCTCCAATTGCTCTCACCTTCCCAACACCCCTTCCAGTCTGCTACAGAAAGCAGAAGAAATATTCATGCTGCTCTCTGAAATATATTCTGTGATGTCCATCACACAGCAGAAACTGCTGGAAAACGCTTCAAGAGCTCACCACACACATCTGGGTCAGGTTCAACACCCAAAGCATGGGCCTGGACCAACTGTCTCAAATGCTTTCCCACTCCTCACTAAGTATCTCCTTTGGCAGCCTCTTAATTCATCCAAGAGAGAAATCTGTCCATGAGATGATCTAGATTAGGTGTATGATCTTATTGCAGTTTCATTGCTCTCATACCGGTTTGCATCCATTCTAAATACTGATCCTCCAGGGAAACCTTGAGTTATGTACTGCATGAGCAAATTTTGACAAGGGTTAGCACGCCGTTATGTTTCAGTGCTTTTCCAAACAAAGTCTATACAAAAAGATGGATCTTACCTAACTCTGAAATCTTACAACCCCTTTCTAGAAGTAAGAGGTAAAACAAAGAACACTATTCTTTAGGACATCTGGAAATTCTCACTAGGGGATTGATTTAAAACACTAACAGCAGTGATGCGCGTACCAGGAAAATCACCCAAATAAACAGTTTAAGAAACAAATAAAACCCCTCCATTTAGAATGACATATAGACCAAATCTGACTCACTAGACGTTCTGAAGTGCTAAAGGACTCAAGCATTTAGCTCTAATATTGAAAACATGCTGGAATATACACTGTAAGTCTGACCCTGAAGTCAATTATCTGCATTGCAGATATGAGTGTAGCCATGAGTGGTGTACATATTTCACTGGCTAGGGCTTAAACTAAGAGTAATTTGGTGACACTCACATGACCTAATCATTGCAAAAATAGCTGAAACACAGTGTACTGAAACTTCTTTAAACTAGTGAAACACTGTTAACTGCAAGATAACCATATGAAAAAAAAAGGTCTTCAACTTTCATTCCTAGCTTGAAGTTTATCACAACAGAAGTTCAATATTGAACATAAATAATTCAGAAACTCTAAGCAGCTAGAAACAGTTAAAACTTAATAGGCAGGCCCTACGGTACAGCAAAAGGATACAAAAAGGGAAGTAGCAGGATTTGCCTTCTGTGTTTTGCTTCTCTGAGTCTTGTTTTTTCTAACAGTGAAAGGGAGCAAATTTGAAAAAGGCAGATGAAGCTCTCTGCGAGAGGACTATATGAACCCTGAGCGTGCTGTCACTCTAACAGACTGAATACCCTGCAACTAGTCACCGTCACCTGTCCAGTGCTCCCTTCACTTACCATTTACCACTTAAATGGGCTTTTTCCTCACAGCCAAACCGCTTATGTGTGATGTTTCTGAACTCACTTTCATAGCTGTCTTTCCAGCTACTGCCCCATATGGCTCTGCAGGCCTTCACGGATCGTCATCTCACCTTACAGAGAAATATCGAGAGCTGGACGTTCAATATCTAGTTTATCCCAGGTAACTCCAGCAGCCATTTACAGCTTCCAACTATCGCTGAATTATTTTTTTAGAAAAAAGGAAACAATAACGTTCCCTTGAGCAACATGTTCTCTTGAGCAACATGAAAGACATTTTCATGACTAGAATGAGCTCTTTGAACATGTTTTAAAGCCTGAAGTACCTCTACTGATCCAGTCTGCACTCACCGACTTCAGTGCATTCTAGATGACCAGCAAATCAGAAGTGTTGCAGAACTTCAGCCTAGATGTTCGCTCAGAAATGCATACTTTCACCACATTTATTATAACCTCTCCTGTCTACAAACCCAACCTAGAATTTAGGATTAAAGTACCTTAGACTCGTCAAGGACAGAAAATGTGAGATCATCAGAAAATAAACAGCTGCAAAAACAGAGGAGCATTTTCCTGCCTAAGTACAAAGTCAAACAAGTTGGCTCCCATGGGCAAAAACGCAAAACTTATTCCATCCACTGGCCTGAAAATAAACGGCAATAACGCTAGCACTTTGGATAACAGCAAGCTGTGGATCTTCACACCTCTGCACACTCATTAATGCATTTTCAAAAAGCATTCAGATACAGAAGTATGACTAAACTTCTTACTGGATTAGGAAACAAATATGTGGTGAATTTCAGACTTTCCGAACTGTTTATTGTTAGAATCACAGCCTTAGTCAATAGAGATGGAAGAAGTCTTTTAGGAGACATTAGAAGACAGATTTATATAAAAAAACAGTGCAAGTCATCACTCCTAATATCTGTGCTCTTTAAAGGTTGGAAACGACAATTTATAAACCGTACCATATCATACAAAGCTTACAAAAAAAAAAAAAAAAAAAAAAAAATTGTCAGGGAGTGAGCTTCACTGAAAGAATTTCAGGCATGAACTGTGCAAGTTATCAACACAAAATACAATGGATGATAAAAATGTTACCGGGTTTCTGAAACAAATAACAAAGGAAGTGATTCCAAACAAGGAATAACAGAAATAGGAAAGTAAATCTTGAGGAGAAAAAGAAGGAAAAAAAAAAAAAAAAAGAGAATTTTCCATTTACTGTTAAAAAGCTTCAGATATTGCAGATAAAAGATAATGTATATAAACTGTAGTTGTGCTCATAATTAATCTGTATTTCCAATATAGCAGAGTACGTATACTAGGCATATATTAAAGAGATATTGCCAAAAAAACCTGCATATGCTGTATAAAAGAATACTGAGATACAGGTTTTTCTCCTCATCTTTACTTTTTTTTGTAGGCTATTCTCCTGATTTTTTTTTTTTTTTTTTTTTATCTCATTTACTTCTTTCTTACCATTCTTCTCTGTAATTTCCCCCATCTACTGACCACCATTTGTTTTCCTTCTGTACATGTTATTTGTTTACCTTTCCCCCATTAACTAGGTAAAAACATTTGGAAAATAAATAATGATACAAGATGTTCCTGTAGTGAATGTCATAGGAGGATTACAAAGCTGTTCATTAAATCTAATTAAACTTAACAACGTTCCTCTGCCTGCTGGAAAGGATTACAATAACGAGTTTAAAGACGGAAAAAATGAAACGCAAAGAAGGTAGGGTCTTGTCTGTAGCTCTGGAAAGAGAAAAACAAAACGCAAAATGATTTGAGCTGCTGATGCCTCAGACTGGCCATTGTTTTGCAAATTCACTGTTTGCTTTCCTGCCACAGGCTCTGCTGAGCACCAGTACCCTTGTAAGGCAACGGGAGGCTACGCAAGACATGGAAACCAAAGGCAGATAATGCCAGATGTAATTCGGAGTCCCCGTTCTCTAACAAAACCGACAAAGGTATAGGACACAACACACCTTTAAGGTAACGTTCTCTGATCAGGAGAGCTGTAAAAGCATCGTACCCCGAGGGCTGCCAGTCAGGCTTCACAGGGGTGGGGTACATGAGGCCAGAGCTCCATATAGAAACTTCAGCTACCTAATTCACACCCAGTCATACCTGCATAGGCACAACGACCTGAACAACGGCATGGCTGGCACCTAACAGTCTAGAAAAGCTGAGAACCTACCATTACAGATAAAATTAGAAGCCGAAACAAGTTGCTTCTAAAGGTTCAAATATGTTTGATCCAAGCATTTGATCTGGGAATTTCTCCATGTTCTATTTTATTTGAATTCAGCTGAAAAAAAAAAAAAATCCTTCAAAACTCAAGCTGCAGCAACTCAGCATGGAATTTGTGGATTAACTGAGCAGTAAGTTTTCAAACAGGAAAGTGAAGCTATGCAAACTGGTGAAGAGTTATGGAAATCATTGAGCTGTGCTGTAACACTTCAAATAATAATACATTTAATAGTCAGTGAGACGAGCCTCAGAAATCACATCAACGAGATCTTATTGAAAGAGGGACGGTCTTCACTTTATACGCCATCAGTGTTGACATTTGGTCAGAAGAAACTCACGGCAGTGGGAGGCTTTATTCAAAGAAGGACTACCATCAGATAGACATCTCTTCTAAAATGAAATCAACTGACAAAAGAGGAAGCATCCATACTTTTTAAAAAATGGATTTAAAAGAAAAAAAAAATCTTTCTACAGTATGGGACAAAAGATTACTTACCTCTTTGAATATTCTGATATTCTTTTTTAAAATTATCAATTAATTTTAACTCATCCAGAAAACACAAATGATTCAAATAAGAACCATGATTGAGCCCATGGCTAATTTCAAAATCAGAATTGGGATGTCTTCTTTCCCTGACCTTTGTATTCCGTTACCATGTCTTGCAGCATCTTGATTAACATCACTCATAAATGAAGGGAAGAACCACGTCTATCAGCGGGAGTCAAATCTTGTAAGGGCAGTATGTTTGACTTTCAAGCAAAAGTGAAATGGAGCTTTGCTTTTTCTGTATAATTAGCCCATTGATTTTCCAGGAAACACCATTCATCTAGTTCCTGTCCGTATCCTCTTAGCCAGAAGTGTAATTAAAAAGCCAGTTCCCTTAGGTACTGGTAAAATTAAATGAAATGTGGAATCTCACAACACAGGACATTTCCCAAAGCTAGTAGATAGCAGACAGAGATTAAATCTTTTTAATGCTCTGAATATTACAGGTCAAATTAATTCCTAAGGTAGCCGTATGGAAGTCATGGTAATTTGCCCCACGGCTAGATTTACAGAACATACAGGACTGTCTTAGTGTTTATGATTTCCTGAATTGCAAAGCAATGGCTGACATACTGCAAATCCAAAATTCTGAATCTTTTGAAATGGGTATTTGTTGCTCTGGAAGAAGAGAACAGCACTTCTTACTCCAATGAATGTATCACTGCTATGGCCTATAACGAGTTTCTAATTAAATATATTTAACTATAACAATGCACAATCTGAAAAACAGCTGTTTAGTCTTTATTGTGATGCTTAAGAATTTCTCAACAGAAGTGAGGATAGACAGAAGTACAAATAAAAAACCAGCATTAATACCGTGAAAATTAAGGGAGACTACATGATGTCAACAGGGCAAAAAGCTGCCCGAATTTGCACTTTAAGTGTTCAGTCAATTTGGAAGTGATACAGTACCTGATGCGAATGTCACTAAATTATACTGAGATTTTATGTAGCTCATGTCCAGCACTGACTCTGTCAATTTTATAAGGTCCATTTTTTCTAGAATCCAATTGATATTTCAGTGCAAGATTTTCTCATTGGAAACTGGGATTTTGATGCTAAATATTAATGCATTCAGTCTCTCAAAGTTTGCAGTCAAGGGCAGAAAGCCTTAGTAGTCTCTTTTAATAAGCTCTGATGTTTGCTAAGAGAAAAATAAGAGCAGTATTTATTTAATCTATTTAGTAGATTTGGGGTACATTAAGAAGAGAGTGGCCAGCAGGTCAAGGGAGGTTCTCCTCCTTCTCTCCTCCTGGGTGAGGCCCCAACTGGAGTCCTGTGTCCAGTTCTGGGCTCCTCAGTTCAAGACAGACAAGGAACTACTGGAGAGAGTCCAACGGAGGGTACAAAGATGATGAGGGGACTGGAGCATCTCTCCCAGGGGGAACGACCGAGGGAGCTAGGGGTGCTCAGCCTGGAGAAGAGGAGGCTGAGGGGAGACCTCCTCGCTCTCTACAACTGCCTGAAAGGAACTTGTAGCGAGGTGGGTGGGGGTCTCTTCTCCCAAGTAACGTGGTTCTCGGTTGCCAACCGGGGTTAAACTACAACACATTGATGGTCTAAGATAATCACATCTAAGTTTCAGATGTTCAGTGTCACTGGGGAAGACTAATAATATGAATGAAGAGCAGAAAAGGTAAATATCCTCCTGTTAGCTGCAGGACATTTGTGCAGAACCTGTGGTATTTCATATGGTACTTCAATACTTTGTACATAGGATGTATACCAAATTTGGTATAGATGGCTTTTACAAGTCTAAAAAAAGAAAATGTCATTCTTAAAATGAGTTGAAAATATAGTTTTAGGTGCTACATCTGCTCTAAAACCTTTCTGCCAAAAGAGAAAAACAACTGAGTAGCAGTACAGGCACTGGCCGACTGGTTTTTACGATATACAATGAACTGTGAAATCCAAAATAGTACCCATCCAGAATCTGTCCCTCTGTATTTACACTGGTTTTACTAACATCAGAATTTGACCTTATTATCTAATTTAGGAGAAGTCCTTGTTTTAAGAGAAAGGGTTTAAATGTGGTACAAACTGCCTGAGTAAGTGACAGGCATCCTTGGACTGCATCCAGGGGCAGCAGGCGCATCTGGGAAAGTGGAAGTCAAAGAGTATTAGTTATATTAGAGGATTTTTAAAATAAACTGACTTACAAATCTAAGTGGATTTTTATTTCAGATTGCTATAAAGAAAACCGGGAAAGTCTTTCAGAACGGTGCGATTCATGTCAAATTCTATCTGGCTGAGATACATTAATCGGGTATTAGTCAACTCAAGTCTACAGAGCAGTTTAACCTCGTGTCAGTAATCGCCGAAGCGGGGTTCCCGTGCTTTGCCAGTGAAAGTGCCTGCTAAGAAATGACTGCAAAGAATACTAATAATCTATGAACATACTTGTTTCCTCTCATGTATCCCTATATCACATCCCTTAAAGGACCTGCTACGGGACAGAGCAAAACCTTGGTCCCAGTGGCGTTGATGTAAATGCCTTTCTGCCTCTAATACGATCAATTCATTTCACTCCACTAAGCTTGCAAGAGCGAAAGAGCTACCGATTTCTCCCTTCCCAGCTGCTCAGTCTGTTATATACACATGTATATTTCTCGTTTCAGTGATTTTCAATTACAACACTTTGCTCTTTGTCTTCTAAAACATTTTTTCCCTAAAATCTGATATACAATACATAGCTTGCAGCTAAATATTTTTCTATAATATGATTTGCTAACAGGTTGGGGTTTTTTTTAACAGTTGCTATTGCTGAAGGAAGAACATGCTTCTGTTTTTCAGTCTGCAGTTAGACTGACCACCATATAAAAAGAGATCTGAAACTGGAGAAACTCGAAAGCTTCCAACACAAAGAATATTAAGGAATACAGTTGAATATCTGGATGTTCTGTGACAAGGCACATCTTAATGTCAGATTTACAAAATCTGCCTGAAGATAAAGGAAAGTAAAAGTCATCTTTTATCTGATCTTTTCGTTGACCTTCAAGCAGCGATGTAGAAATGGTAAAAAATTCATGGCACTATTTAAATGAAGGTGAGCTAAATGCATAAAACCTTGTGATAATCAGTTACTGCAAAACCCATTCTGTCTCAGGCTCCTTGGTAGTGTTTACCTAAACTTTTCCCCCCATCTTAGTCAATTTAGATTTTTGGGATGAGTTTGTTGATGGCCGAATGCCCCTCTGACCAGAACCTTATTTCTTGCTTGGTCCTTAAGCTCTTTATGAATTGAGGTGTAGAATTATTCTTGAAGCAGCTCACTGAGTAAGTCTGATTTGAACTATTTGCCAGTGACATCAGTGAGCTTCACTGTCTGAGGATCATGGATCACTGCAGCCTATTTAGTCACTGCACAGGTATCCAAAAATATTGAACCTGGGAAACTGAGATCCCCTGGTTGCAAAACCTCTGACTATCAGCATTTTGCACTACTCTTAAAGGTACACGTTGGTCTGTAGGATGTATGGCCATACATTTGCGTGCATAAATCTTACCTGTACCAAGAGAAAAGTAAATCTCCCTAACAAATTCTTCAGCAAGGACAGACCGAAGTTATGGGAAAGACAAATCTGTCCACTGAATGGAAGACAGTTTTTCTAGTGCAAACTTCATTTTATTTATATGACTGTAATACCTGTCCTACAGGGAAATCCACCCAGCATTAGGCTATTACTCTCTTGAAAAAGAACTGTCATAAACATGCAAGAGTGTAACAAGCATCAGCTCTGAGGTACTATCAGTACCACTCTCAGAGCTAGGCATTATTTTCTATTTACTATAATCAAATAGTACTAGATAAACGAGAACATCATCAGGACAACATTTTGGGTGGGCAGAACACTGAGAGATTGAGGCTTAATCCATTTGAGCTAAATTAGTGCACCAAATATATATTTTTGTAAGGATTTCTTGTTATGCCAAAGCTTTCCTCTTAAAAAGAATAAAAGCCACAAAAAGCATATTCTTTTTGCGTTTATAGCACTGCATGCAGCAGAGCAGGAGTGGCAATTTTATCCTTCTCAGCCTTATCACATATTTGCTAGTAAAACATCTGCTAAACCTGCAGCATTAAATATGTCAATTGATAACGCTTTGTTGAGCTCCTTAGGTTAATAAGCTTATTGTTTAGAAATTGTTTAAAACGGCGTAAGCCATTAACTGATCACCGGCGAGCACTTCGTCTGCAAAACTACTATGGCTCTTCCTGATCGTATACGTGGTCACAGTGAAAATACCGAGACTAGTCAATACTGAAAGGATGTTCTAGTATTACCATTATCACCTAATTCAGAAGCCACAGGAGAATGTTCTCCACTCACGTCGGTGACAACAGCTATATAGTCTCTTGGGTTGCCTTTGCGTTCTTACACGATGTATAATACGGATCCCTGATCAGCCGGGATGGCACCCGCGCAATGTGACGCGAGGGCCCTGCCCTTCGTTTTTCGGTGAAAATCAACCAATGCGCAACAACAACAGGGGCAGGAAGGGAGAGCTTGTGCGCTTTGCGGAATCGGTTGCTGGATGCCCATCTGGATGCAGGTCAGTGTGAAACAACTTGTGAAATGCTCTGAAATATATAGTACCAAGGCCTGCCAACGTTTCTTTCTTGCAAGCAAATATCCCAGAAAGATATACTTACTTAGCAACAAAGATCATCTGACAACTATATTACACACCAAACCGATTTATAAGTCTTTGTGAAGACAGTACAGATATGTGAGGTTGACTGGGAAGATCAGAAAAATACATAAAAATAAGTGAAGTAACTTTGATATCCCGTTACTGCTACATTTTATGGATACTATATACACCATCAATAGAACCACGTTCTTTCTTTAGCCAAACGATAATCTCTCTCTCAGCTAAACTGTCAGACATTTGGACGGTACAGTAATACAGTCTAAATACAAGTACAGTATTCCTTGTTTACTCTCCGATACCTATGGAGGTAAAATAAACAGCCAGATGAGAACCACCACAATAACTCATTTGATCGAGGTCATAAACTGCTAGGATTTTACATCTAAACTTAAGGACTAAAAGGTCTGTACACTAAGTACAATGGCTAGCTGGCCGTGAATTAAACAGTGTATACATTCATCAGCTAAGCGGATAGAGAGAGCTAACTAGCTTCTATCTCTACAATAATACACAAAGAACGAGAGGAGAAAATGCATTAATTCTGTTGTTATTAATGAACCTGTAGTAAAAGTTGAAAATGCAAAACTTGGTGTGATTGCATATAAGAGATGGAGAGACCAGTTCAGCTAAAATGAGGAACGTGACAGACAACAAATTACCCATTTTTCTGAAATTTAAGAAGTTCAGCTTTAGAGTTCTTTTTTCCCCTTGCCTGATTTTCCCAAGTGAATTAAAATTTGAACAGAGAGAATTATAAACATGATCAAAACCCTCAGTATTTTTCTGCTCCATTTGTGATTTTAAGGAGCTATCAAAAACCTTTTTCTCAGGAGATTTCTGATCATTTTTTCCAAGAATCAAAAGTCTCAGAAGGATAAAATTTGAGATTAAAAAAAAATCCCTTAGTATGCTATCAAAAGTGACAAAAGCATTGCTGGTATACATATAAAAGTTGCCTATTTTTTAAGAGGAGAGGGATAAAGAATGAAGTTTAATGCTATGCAGTCCAAAGTCAATTAAGAATAAAACCACATAAAAATTGTACTTGTATATCATTTGTCTCCTGGAAAGGGCTGAGGTGGCAGGTTCAATACAAATGCTATTTGCCCTAGCTGGCCTCTGGCATTCAGGACAAGGGCATCACGTCAAAGGCAGCCTTTAAGGAGGAGGCCAAAGCCACAGCTTGGTGCACACATCTTAACCAGATTTAAACAATTTAGTTAAATGCTCTAGAGTTAGTTGTTAAAATCTAAGCCATTCACACAGATACACTTTTAGTCAATGGAAGGAAAAAAGAAGCTCCAAAGGGCTCTTGGTTCATCTGTCTTAAAACAGGATGAACGACCCTTGGAAGGCACCAACCTTTCCATTTATTTTGGAAGGGCTTAGACAACTATCTTACACACTGAATTTAACAAAAGCCTTCGTATCAGCTGGTGGATGGAAACAGTCCCGTCCCCCCCCCCCAGCTGCTGTTACACATTTCAGGTGAAGGCAAGTCTGCAAAAATGATCAACATCTGGTCTGTAGCACATATGCTTCCGCGCTGCAAAGCACTAGAGCTATACCCGTGGGCCACTGAAGTTCCCCTTACACTGTTAAGTGGTAGGAAGCCTTTTTTTCCTTGTTCTTTTTATGAAGAAGAATTTCACTCCACATACAGAAAGAGTGAAAAAAAAAATAATCCATCAAGAAATGCTGGAATATGGAACTGTGGATCTGTTGGCCAGTAGCCATGAACCTACCACACAAGACTGGGCAGATCAAAAATAGAAACCGAAAGCATCCAAACTGTGTTGACACTTTTAATTTGATCTGGTGCCGAGAATAGGCCGCTTTTGAAGGGGCTGTGTAATTTCCCATATAAAAGGATAGAGAACAAGCAAAATGAGAAGCATACAGTCTTTAATATGTTTTTCATCCCCAGCCTTTAAGATGTCGCAGCCCTTGCATACGTTTGGAAATATCCTGCTTGAAGTGAAAGTGGTAAACAAGACTGATGTCTACCAAGTTAGCAGTACCAAGAAAGAAATGAAAAAGCAGCTCAAAACACACAGGGAGATAGAAAAATAAGGCTGACAGGATCATTGTGGACCAGATTGCAAGTTACAAACTACTCTTTGAAGATTAAAAAGCATCCTAAAGAATGCACATAGATGATTATTTTCTACTTTAGATATTTGCTTCTTATTGGGAAGCTCCATTCCTCGTAGCATATTACCTCATCTTTTCCAGAAGGATCTCTGTTTTCACTAGCTTCAGTGAGAGCTATTGTACATTATGGAAGAAAAAACCAACACACACAACACACAACTAAAATGCTCATGGCTACCACTTTTATGGGATGCTCTCAGCCATACAGAAGTTTTCACTTACGTGTTTGTCTTAGGTCTCAGTAAAGTTGCCAAATTCTGGTCAACCAAACATGCAACAATCTAGCTACCAAAAAGGGGAAAAGAGCCCTATTTCCATTGACTATATAATGATCTGTTATGGATATTAAAGTGCAGAAGTTTCTTAAGGTGAACTTTTGATAAACGCTGACAGGGGGCACTTTCTGTTTAGACTGTGAAGTGATGCTACCTTAGCAATGACCTTGCAAACCCGTTTTACGTATGCTGGGAAAGAGAATCTGCTTGACTAGTTTTTCTTATTTGATTTCTATCATGTTTCCTTTAAACTTGAGTAAGTATTGTGGTTTAACCCCAAATGGTAACTGG
>KL284823.1:0-15835 GCA_000699545.1 Podiceps cristatus | reverse complement strand
CTGAAAGGAGGTTGTAGCGAGGTGGGGGTCAGTCTCTTCTCCGAAGTAACAGGCGATAGGACAAGAGGAAACGGCCTCACATTGTGCCAGGGGAGGTTTAGGTTGGGTATCAGGAAACATTTCTTTAGTGAAAGGGCTGTCAGGGCCTGGCACAGGCTGCCCAGGGCAGTGGGGGAGTCACCATCCCTGGGGGGATCTAAAAGACGTGTAGACGTGGTGCTTAGGGACATGGTTTAGGTGGGGGTCTTGGCAGTGATAGATAATAGTTGGACCTGATGATCTTAAAGGTCTCTTCCAACCTAAACGATTCTGTGATTCTAAGTTGTGCGTGAAAGTTCTTAGAGTTCACTTCATAGCAACTAAAGACATTTTTTACAACTGTCTTTGGAAAATATTTGTTTCATTTTATTGATATGGGTTTAGACTGGACACAGTTATATGACTCTATTATTGTACTTTAATTCGTTGTGACAAAAAAGCTCATAGTTTATGCACTGAATTCTTCAGGAGCAGTGTGTGTGTGTATTTATACATATATGAAATTGTATATTTTGTGCTGTATATATATGCAGTAAACGTACATGCACATGAACACGCTGTGAATTTAAAATATCTGTTTTAAGCTTTGGAGAAGAAGAAGAAAGTATGTTCTGACTCGGAAGCTTCGGACTCCTCCTCCAGTGCATCAAGCTCTTCTGAAACATCATCTGAAAGTGAAGCTGAAAATGAAAGAAGTAGAAGAAGAAAGCGTAAAAGAAGAGCTAAAATCAAACAATCGAGAAAACGAAGAAAGGAAGAGAGGAAGAAAGAGGATCCAAGGTGCAAGCGAACCTCAAACCAAAGACGGTGACTAGTCTCTTAGGTTTCTCTGGAATTCTTAAATTCAAGAAATTCTGCTTTCTTTTCATGATATACTCAAGCAATGAATATGAAAATGCTTTTACTTAACTTGGGGGTTTGGTGGTTGGTTTTTATAAACAAACAAAACCAGTCAAACAAAAATAAAAAGCTGAGCTTGTTGGGGGAAGCTCCTGTGAAACAGTTTAAGATCTTTGTAGATAGAAGCTAAAGCGGCTTTGCAGTAAGTCTCAGCATGTTGAAGTATTTAGGACTCAGGATGCCTGTGTTATAGCGAGACATTAGGTAAATAAGAGCACTTTGGTTTATATTTGATTATATTTTAAAATTATTTCATGACAAATAGTAAATTAAAATTCATTGATGAAAAGTGAGAACTGAACCTTCTTTCCAATAATAGTGCACCATCTTCCCTTTAACGTAAAATGGGTTGTTATGAAATGCTTTCTGGTTGTTAAGCCGTCTTAAAGCATGATGCATTGTGTGGGCTTCTTTTGGAATTCGCTTTGAAAATCGTTGCTTATCAGTTGACGGTTAATTTTTATTTATCAACTTGTTTTTCCCCATAGCAGCCTGTCTGACAAGAGTGATGTAACAGAAAAAGCAGTCGATGTTAGCACAAAGAGGGACAAACCTGTGGTACGTCCTGAAGAAATTCCCCCAGTGCCTGAAAATAGATTTTTACTAAGAAGAGATGTGCCTGTTGTCAGTGTAGAACCTGAACCGTAAGAATCATTACGCTTTCTTTTTATGTTGACTTGGTGTAAACTATGCATAAAATTTTCCTAATGTTGTATTACTGGCACTGATAGCAAAGAATGGCTGTAGTGTCAGAATTTCTAAATGAGGTAATTTAATTGTCCTTTTTACAGTTTTCTTTGTAATATTCCTTACCACTTGTGTCGGGTTTTATCAGCAAAATCTGATGAGTTAGTTTCATTGGTCCTTAAGGATTGGGCATGTTACGACCGTAAACTCAATTACAGATGCTGCGAACAAATGAGTGAATTATTCCAGAAGAAATTTTGCAAATATTTAATTTGCAAGGGAAACTGGGGATTGGGAGAAGTGATTTTTCTCATCTTAGACTGAAGAAGAAACTTTGAATCAAAATCAGTCAAACAGAATTTTATAACCCATCTATCATTTCAAGAGTAGGAGAAAATACTCCTTTTTTGACTAAGAGAAAATACTCTTTTGATGCAACTGAAGTAGAGAGTTCACTGGTTACTTTCAGTTTGTGTTTTACACCTCTACTAAATTGCAGTTAGGTTCTTTTTCTATCAAATTTCTTTTGCTTTTGGACACAGATGAGCTAAGAAATTACATTTGCCAGAGATCTTTAAAATTGGCTTGGCTTTTTTTTATTTTAATTTCAGTTAGTGGTATAGTTTCCTTTGAGCCTTTTCTTGAAACATGTTTCCAAAGCCTTAGTAACTGCTTCTTTCGAGGATCCTACACAAACTGCACAAAGAAGTGCTGAATTGCCTCTCGTTGCAAGGCTGTAGAACCTGTGGACTATGGTGAGAATTGCCGTTTCCTACACCAAGACGTGGTTGGGTAACTGCCGAGATCCTGAACCTGTTCTGTCCATGTTGTCCTTGTGATTGATCCACCAAACACAAATTAACCTCCTTAGAAACACCACGTACCACTTCAACTGAGAACTTTTCAAGTTCATTGTTAGCATTTATTTACACATAGAGAGGTCAGACAGGTTACACACTTGATTGAAAACAAGTATGTGTTAATTTGTCTTTCATTCAGAATGGTGCGTGACTTGCATTATTTCTTGGAGAATTTGCTGAATGCTCAGTTCTGCCATCTCCCAAATAAGATGGATATTTTGCATGATTAGCTTAATTTATTTGCGGTGGGGGGTGGATGTGTTCCATGTAAGCTTATATTTTATTTATTTATATAGGAAGCTTCTTGATGCTACGCCAGTTCTGACTGACCAGAAACCATCAGTCTCTAAATCTGGAAGAAAAATTAAAGGAAGAGGCACGATAGTATGTGACAATTTCATATTTTATTTTTTCTTTCCTCTCACCAACGTATCTTCTCAGACCTTGAGCTTTGAATTTCCCTGAATGTTTTGTGTGACACTTTACTGTTGTTGACATGTTGTAGATTCTAGCATGGAAGGTTGAAATATTGGTGTCAGGTAGTTCATTTGGTAACACATTTTCTTTGTTTCCGGCCTTCTTGTTACTGTCTTTTTACTTCAAGATTGTTTGGGAAAACAAACGCTTACTCCTCAGCCATTAGAAGTCTTCAAACATAAGAATAAAATAATTTCTTTTTAAAGATTGAAATGAATTCAGCAAAAGTGTTCTTGTCTCTTCTCTAATAACCCATAATACAGGGCCCAAAACACTGCATAGCTACACTGTTGTTTTTCAGTCAGTAGAAGAGGGGGAAAATAAGAAAAGCTTTTGTAATTGTGCATTTGATTCCGGTGTATTTAAAAATGTAGCATACCGTGACTGAGCGTGTTCTTGCCCTTTAGAATGTTTTCCTGGATCAATTTAGCAGACAGCATTTGGGTAACCATAAGTTTTTTTGCATGTGGAAGTCCCACCCCCCCAAAAAAATTATATATATGCAGATGGAGATCAATATCTGTATAGCTGAGAAGACTTTTCATTAGAATGGTCTTAACTGAGACTTCTCTGAGGATGATCTTCTTATGCGATAGCCTCTGGATTTGAGAAGTACTTTTCTACTGATCCTCGTGATACAATTATTTTAATTTACTTTAAGCCACAAAATTAACGGCTTAGATGGCCCTAGTGTGGAACAAGGTATTGTATCGTTTGGGCCTCGCCTGAGAACCAACCCTAATTTGCCAGCCTTGACATTAAGTCTGGCAGCTGTCTTTGCTGCCTCGGACAGCTTCCATTTGTATTTGACACTTGTGATATCCATTAAAGGAATCCGTTTAAATGGAATGTTTCGAAATATTTATGTAAACAAAGACTTCTGGAAAAATAGCTTAAAGCTGAGTAGAATTGGCTTTTGCCAGGGATTTGGGTGTCTGTGTCTTGTTTGTTGTAATTTGGGCACTCTCTTGGCAAAATTAAGAATGAAAACCAATAATAACAGAAATAATTTAGGGCTAGCAATTAGTTGGAGAAACAGATTTTTCTGCCATCTCTAATACTCTGATCAGCAACAGTCTAGGGTGAACTTGTTTGATGTTTTTCAAAATAGTCATTTGTAGTTTTGAATCCTCTTAGGTTCTGAGAGATTCCTGAGTATAACATGAATTAGGGAGGTCCATGAAACCTTTGTGACCTCTTATATGCTGTTCATCTGTAAAAGCTTTTTAAGTAGTCATTGCTTCAGCTCAAAGGATTGGGAAACGCCAAATCTTCATGGCAGGATACCTTTATTTATTTATTTATTTTATATAAACAGTATGTCTTAAAGACTTCTGCCTGTAATTAACTGAATAAACCAATAAACACATCTTTCTCATTCTATTCTGGGGGGCAATTCTCCATCTCCCCTCCATATTGCTTGCTTTTATAAGTGGCTCAAAATAATTGAGTAAAATCCAGATGTTTTTCTTTATTGGGAAGTACTTTTGTACTGATCCCATGATGCAATTATTTTAAGCCACAAAATTAATGGCTTAGATGGCCCTAGCGTGGGAGAAGGTATTGTAGCGTTTGGGCCTCACATCTGATTTCCTCACAGGAAGGAAGGAGCATCTAATTTCCTCACAGAATTTACCTAAGTGTGTATCCAACTGTGTAGTGGAAAATAATGAGTTAGCAATATTAGAGTTTTTCCTCTGCTTCACAAGTATCTCTTACGGCCTGCTTAAATGCTGTGCCTGAGCATAATTTAAGTATGAAGCTTCATTACACTTTTGTGAAAGACTTTTTTAATTTGGAAGGTGTCTTAAACTGGATTCCCATTTCCAAAGAGGTAAACAGCAGTAACTTTTGAAATAGGGCTTGTCTTTACTCATACAAGCAGTTGTGTGTCTGCTAACTGAAGTGAAACATCTGCACCTTAGTAGCCTGAAAAAAAAAGTTGGTTATCTGCAATAATTGTGTTATTCCGAAAAGTGTTATGTATAGGGAATCCATGGCCTCTTCCTTGATTCTTTGTTTTATGTTTTGAAAAAATGGGTTAGCTGCTGACCCCTCTCAAGCTTTGTGAAATGCTCTGAGTATGAAAATATACAGTAAGCTATGTAATCCAGTCTCACATGCAGGATATTTGCATACCAAAAGTGAGTATTTTTGGCAAGAAATCTAGAATTTGTGTTTTCCTCATGGACTTTGTGTGGATAATGTTATCTGACTTGTGTTACAAACATGCATGCAAAATCTGTGTAACAGGCACCATACGTTTTCTGTATTATCCAGTCTCTTTGAAAGGAAAATATATTTCGCAACTATCTTTGTTTTCATAGCGATATCACACCCCACCTCGATCACGATCGTGTTCTGAATCTGATGATGATGAGAGCAGTGAGACCCCTCCTCACTGGAAAGAGGAAATGCAGAGATTACGAACGTACAGGCCACCGAGTGGAGAAAAATGGAGTAAAGGCGATAAGTAAGATCCTTACTACAAATTTAAAATCTCTTGAGTTTTTACACAAGCTTTAAGAGATTGTGTAGATGTACTGTGTCATTCATGTTTGAATAAAAAAATGTGAATGTTTGGTTAGCACGTTCCATTTAAATTCTGAAAATCAGAAGTGGAAAACTTTCTTAAAACCTTTCCGCTTTGCTAATGTGACACTGGATGAACACATGCTGGAAAGTGTCAGAAGCGTTGTTTCTGATGGTGCCATCTTGGATACTTATTTAAGAAGTAATCAGCTGACTTCTCCAGTTTCCTATTGCTTTCTGTAGAACTAGTTACGTCAGAACTCCTTTAGCCTCAAACTTGGTTATATGGTTTCTTCGGATACCGAATAAGACAATTGAATCCACCAGTCCTATATTGGTTTAGTTATATGTTCTTTCTGCAGTCGCAAACTCTGTGATGGAAGCCAGCTCTCCAGAATTTCTGCTCACTTGATAGTAAATATGAGCTTGTATCAAATTCTGATAGATAAACCCTAACAGGAAAACTGAAGAGTATCAGATATAATCACTATTGAATAATTGCAAATGTTTCTGATAGTTCTTTTTATATAATTTATATAATGAGTGTGTTCAGTTTATCGCGGCAAATGTTTCTGATAGTTCTTTTTATATAATGAGTGTGTTCAGTTTATCGCAGTGTTGCAGCGTACCAGCTAGAAGAATACTAAATAGGATGATGTTTTAAAATCTATGTTTAAATGTGGTTTAAGAATAGTGGTAGAGGTCAAAGTCCTGTGGACTAGAGTAGTTAAAATATTAAATCTCTTTACACGGGTTCTACAGGGCACAAAACTTGAAGTTGGCTGATTCATTTCATACAGAGAACTAGCTCTCTTAATAGTGGTGTAATTCCATATCTTAAAATGAGCGTAACAAGCTCAGTCAAAACAGAATTGTCTGATAGTAAAGGGGTGGGTGTGTATTCATTTTTTTTAAAACTGAATTGCATTGGAGGTGGGGAAAATAATTAGTTTATCTGAAGTTTTTAAAGAATTTCCACTTAGTGTGGGTCTTGTTTGTTTGTTATGTAGGTTGAGCGACCCATGTACAAGCAGATGGGATGAAAGAAGTGCATCCCGGAGATCAAGATCCTGGTCACGTAACGGTTATTCTGATCTAAGTACTGTGAGATATTCCAGCCATCACAAAAAACACAGAAAAGAGAAAAAGAAGGTGAAACATAAAAAGAAATCTAAAAAGCAGAAGCATTTCAAGAAGCACAAGCAAACAAAAAAAAAGACGTCGGCCTCATCAGATATAGATTCCTCTCATTCCTTCCTCAGAAGGACAAAATCATCTTGCGATCATGAGAGGAAATCTCGTTCTTCTTCGTTGTCTTCTAGACATTCATCCCGAAGAGACTGGTCTAAATCTGATAAGGAAGACCAGAGCTCGTCGACTTTATCAAGTAGAGGGACTAGGTCATACTACAGGTCGAGGTCCAGATCCAGATCTAGGTCTAAATCAAGGTCTTATTCCCGAAGAAGTTCTAGGTCAAGATCGGCCTCTAAATCATCGCGTTCTCGAAGTAGGTCAAGGTCAAGTTCTAACCCTAGGCATCAAAAGACAGTTTCCAATTCTCCACGAAGTATTTCAACACGATTAAATGAAAATAAGTTGAACAAGACTAATGAGCCTGTAAGGGCAGTTATACTTCCGAGTGATAAAGTTGTCATACCACCAGTTGTCCCAGAAAACCTCCCTGTTATACCCTTAAGTGACAGCCCACCACCTTCAAGGTGGAAACCTGGGCAGAAACCGTGGAAGCCATCTTATGAGCGAATTCAGGAAATGAAAGCTAAAACAACCCACATAATACCCACACCAACTAATTACAATTTAGTAGTCATTAAAGAAGCTAACACTTCTTCCTCATATCGTAAGCGACAAAGGAGTTCAGACAGCGATCGAAGCGGTTATTCCAAATATCGGAGTGACAGAAGCTCAGATAGCTGGCTAAGATCAAGAAGCAGATCCTCTCGAAGTAGGTCATACTCAAGATCTTACACGAGATCTAGGAGTCCATCTAGTTCTAGGACAAAATCTCGTTCTTCTGGCAGATCGCCATCTCTGAGTAAATACCGTAGTGATAGGTCAGGTTATAGTGAGTCGACATCTTATTATTCCCTTAGTGATAATGATAGACACAGAAACAAAAGAAAATCCACATCAAGTGATCAAAACGCTCGGTCTCTTAAACTGAGGCAAGAAACGAGCTCTGAAAGTACTCTCCCTTATAAGTGTACGAAAGACTATGATGAGTCTTCCCAAGGACTGAAAGAAAGCGACAGTTTATCATCTTCAGACTTCTCTACTGACAGTGAGCGTTCTGCCAAAATGAAAGTAGTCCAAGAAAAAGAAGGCCGTTTTCAATTAGAAGGAGATACTCAGAAACAGGATAAAAATAGCTTAAGTTCTGAGAGGGGGGAGGAGAAATCCAAGTCTGAACGGGAGTCTGATTATGCTACAAAGAAAGCAGCTAAGGAGAAGTCTTCTGAGCAACCTAGAGGTGGTGCAAAAACTAAACGAAAATCCTATTCAGGTAGTAAATGGGATTCTGAATCAAATTCTGAAAGAGGAGAGGCAAGGCATAATAGGGGAGATTCCAGACCCTCCTCTAGTAAAGAAGAAGGGGAGGCCACATCGGGATCTGATACAGAGCTTAGCGTTACCAAAAGGATAAAAAAACAATCAAATTCTTCAGAAAGCTTTCAGGATTCTGATTGTATGTGGAAGACAAGCAAACAGTTGGCATCTTCGGAATCTGAAAGTTCTTGTTCTAGCTCAACAAACAGGAGAGGTAAGTCAAAGAAACACAAACACGGATCCAAAAAACCTCTTAAAAAATCACATTCCAAAAAAGCAAAAGAAAAATCAAAAGGGAAGAAGGAGAAGAAACACAAAGTTCAGAAAAGAAAAGAAACGTTTCATTGGCAGCCCCCCCTGGAGTTTGGTGAAGAAGATGATGATGAGATAAATGAGAAGCCGGTTACCAAGGATGATAAAAAAGAAAAGCAGCTTACCAGGGACATAAAGGATAAAAAACAAGTTTATGAGAAGGATGAATTAGTCAAAGATAAAATGGGAAATGGTGAGAAGTCTTGCGGGGATGAAAACCTTTTAGGTAAAAGCACTACACGTGATGCCTCACCAGATCGCAGTAACCTTAATAAAGACAGCATTGAAACAAACACTTCAACCGGTATTTTAAACTCAGGAATAAATGTGACTGTTTGCCAGAACGAGACTAAACAAGCTGAAGAGAGTAACCAGAATGGATTGGAAGATGTTATTCAGACAGATGACAACATGGAGATTTGTACTCCAGATCGTAACTCACCAGGGAAGGTTGACGTGGACATTTTGTCTCCTGTCATTCTCACTGCTAAACCTCAGGCTTTAAGTGCTAGTATAAACAAAGATTTGCAGGTTGAGGCCCCTGAACAAGATGCTGTCAAACTAGGAAACAATGTTATAGACTTTATTAATATTAAAGAAGAAAAAGAAACGGGAAGGCAAGAAAATAACTCCGTCCTTGTGTCTGGTGCTAAAGACTGTAGTGTAAAAAGTGAAATTACTGAAAATACACAAAGCAATATGATAGATAATAAATGGAAGCCTTTGCAAGGTGTTGGCAATTTACAACCAGCAACAATTAGTACTGCTGCGGAAGTGAAGAACGTAGCTTCAGCACCAGAGCCTAAACCAGCAGGTTTGAGAATTGAAATAAAAGCTAAAAATAAAGTAAGGCCTGGATCTCTGTTTGATGAAGTTAGAAAAACAGCACGGCTAAATCGAAGGCCAAGGAACCAAGAAAGTTCCAGTGAGGAAGAATCTCCAAGTAGAGATGACAATAGCCCCTCCAGGAGTCTCAGTAGGTCCCGAAGTAAATCTGAATCTAAATCCAGACACCGAACAAGGTCCGTATCTTACAGTCACTCAAGAAGTCGATCCCGAAGTTCCACGTATTCATATAGGTAAGAAGCTTGTGCTATTCCCACAGCCTACCATGTTAGCTTGAAAGTTCTGATACTTTTAAGGCGTGTTTTTCAACTCACATGTTTCTTTCAAACAGCACTGTGTCATTTAGCAAGTATGGAATAAATATTTAGCTTAAAAGATAAAGCTTTATAATGCTTTTGCTTCCTGTTCCTTTTCAGTTGTATTAGATTTTGTGTTTTTCAAAGCTGTTCGTTGATTGTAGGTCAAGAAGCTATACGAGAAGCCGAAGCAGAGGATGGTATAGTAGAGATCGGTCAAGAAGTCGAAGTAGTTCATACCACAGTTACAAGAGTCGTAGGTAAGTTTCTCTAACAGGAGATGACGTTGGGGTGTACTACAAAACCAGTAAATTAGGCCTCAGTCTGTGAGCCAGTTGGAAATGTGCTTAGCTCTGCATGCTGCAGTCTGAAGTGTCTACTTGAAACGTGCACGTTGGAATAGTCAGATTTGATGTTATTTTTCAGTAACAGGAATTTTTTAATGTTTTGTTGTATGGATAAGGAATTCTGAGCAAAACATGTTCTGCTTCTCTTGCTCCCCCTCTCCCTTCGCTCTCTTCAGGATTTGTTTCTGATGAACTTAAAATGTCTCTGTGTTTTGTTTTTGTCAGTCGAACCTATAGTAGAAGTAGATCCAGAAGTAGTTCTTACGGTCATCACAGTCGATCCAGGTATGGATTATAGCTTTATACAAACTCCACAATAAATGTACTTATTGTACAAATATCTTGGTAGAAGAATAACCCTATATCTATGGTACTTAAAAATATAATATTGTGACAGCAACTAGAATCAAAGCAAAATCAACGTAAGACACTTTTAAAAGCTGAAAATAACCAATTATCCTGGCATTGCAGTTATAGGTGATGATAAGTGATAGTGAACACATCTCCCTTAATTGTTAAAATTGAGTTATAAATGGAATCACTTTGAGTTCTTTTCAGAAGTATGAGCAAACAAGATTTTTACTGTGTCTACAATTTGTAGAGAAAACACAAAATGTTTAAATGCTTAGCAAGTCTTTTCTCGATTAATAAATTTGAGACTTTTACTGTTGTTTTGAAGACACTTGCTCTTGTATTTAAACCTTTATAAAAGGTAGAATTAGTTTGCCACATCCTTCAAAAGTAATTTCTATATAGCCACTCATCTCTGTGTATAGATGTCTTTAAAGCATACATTTGAGCTAAATAGCATTTTAGACAGGAAACTGTCAACTTACAATTACTTTCTTTTCCCTCTGAAGTAGGTCATACACATATGACAGTTACTACAGCCGAAGTCGAAGTCGGAGTAAGAGGAGTGACAGCTATCGAAGATCTAGAAGTTATGATAGGCGATCCAGGTATGCTTTTGCTAGCATGACTTTGACACTGAGTTTATGCAAAAGAACTTACTACATACATACTTCAGAGGTTCATGAAGGCTAATGCTTCATGCCCCCCCCAGCATAAAAAATTATATTTTTACCAAAAGTAATAATTAAACAATTAAAATCAGAGCAAGCCTGTGAGTGAGGATGACTGAATCAGAATTTCTGACATAGTGGATTTGAGGATGGGGCAGAAACTAGGATAAGAATGATTTGAGAAAGCTCCAGTTCAGTGTATGTATGCATTCAAAATAAGCACATCTGGGGTTTTTTAAATAGTTTTAAACGTTTCTTAAAAACTACAGTGAACTAGCTCTCAAGATTTAATTCAGGTGCCCTGTTTTACGCAAAGAATTCCATTGGATGGTAAATGCTTTTTGGTTAGACTGCAAAAGTGACTTTAAAAATAAATCTGGAAGGGAAATTAAAAATCACTGTGCTATCTAGAATTAATTTTTAACTTCCTAGCAGATATTTTGAAAGAACATTTTACCTGTAAATCCAGTGTGCTTCTGATGAATTTAGGATAAATTTTATGCTACTGAGTTCAGTCAGCACACTTCACAAAGATCAGAAGTGGATCAGGATTTATATATGAGTATATGTAGTGCATATCAGTAATGATTTGTCTTGTACCTTTTAATCTGCCCCATATTAGTCAGTGGTAAATCAGGCAGATTTCCAAGATTACTGTAAATTTGCATCCTCTGCTGTCCTCGTCCTCTTTTTTTCTTTTTTTTTTTTTCCCCCACAACTTGGTGCCAGCTCTTAATGGACTTTGCATTCACCCATTTCCCCATCTAAGACAACTCGCAGCAATGTGTTTGAGGGGGAATTAATGAGATTCACGAAGAGTGTGGACGTAGACTTACAACCTCATTGGTTTAGGATGTTGGGAAGCTTCAGAGGAAAAATGTTGGATTAGGATATGCTCATCTTTCATCTAGAAAGCTTTCCTTACAGGCATGAGGCAAGAAAATTCCTAATGAAAGTTTATTTTCTGTAATTTGAATGTGTCCTGTGGCATGTCTGAAACCATCTGGACTCTATCTTGATGTTTGGCCAGGTGCTGAGCTTGGAAATCTTTTGGATAAGCCAAAACATGTTAATCTACAGCTTCCACTCTACTGATGCTCACACACTCCTGTTGTTGTTACGGGGCCTAATTCTTTAGACCCTTCTTTAAAGGAAAAAGCTGCGATGTATAAAGCAAGGATTTGTGAAATTATCTTAGTTGAGAAACTTCTCAGTCAGCTATTATCACTTACAAAACCAGTTATTTTGGGTGATTTCCAAGCTGTATCAGAGAAAGTAAGAAGCTTTTGTAGTTACAAACACAGTTTAACTTGAGTTGCACAGGGGTTTCATCATGTAAAGTTAATGATTATTTTAATTTTGAGTGTTGCTTAATGAATACTTCAGCTATATAAAATACCATCCTGTACAAGGCTTCTTGTATGTTTTCATCTTGTCTCGTGTATCTGTCTTAACAGTTTTTTACATCATACAATTTTGGATTTGAAGCTCAAAATACAATTTTGAGGCATTTTTATCTTTTCTTTGTAGATCTTACGGCTCTGACAGCGAAAGCGATCGCAGTTACTCTAACAATCGAAGTCCCAGTGAAAGCAGCAGATACAGCTGAAAACGTTATTTGACGATGGAAGCTGTATTTAATATTTTTTTCAGTGTTATGTTAAAAAACCAACTGTTTTGACAGTGTCACAAGTGAAGTTAAAGGGTGTTTACTAAGTGAGCTGAAGCTTTACCATTTAACAGTGAGCTCACTTGACTGACTGTACGTACGGAGAGAAGTACCGAGCTCAACTCAACTGATTTTTAATATTTTTTTTTTCATGTCCAGTGCTACTTTTACAAAACAGAAAAAATAAAAACAACGGTTTTATTTCCTCGATTTGGGTTTTCCAAGCCATGAATGACACTTAGGTGAATTAACTGACACCCCTTTTCTGGGTGTAGCAAGCAGTACTGACTTTAAGTATGTTTATAAACACCGTAGGGCTTTCTGCCTGTTACTGTTAAACTTAGTTAGCAATTATAAAAGTGAAGAAAACTCCTTATGAAGGCTGCCATTTCTAGTTTATTAAAATGCTTTTTTTTAATGCTGGAAGATGGGCTTCGTGCTGTCTTGTTTGTTGGTTATTGCACTGTATACAGTATATTTACAACAGCTAGGTGTTGAAAACAAAGATTGCCGCTCTGTCTTAATCCTCACTGTACAGGGCTATCACAGAAGTCTGCTGAGAAGGGTGAGGTCACACGCAATGAGAATTGTCAGGCAGACAAGCAGTGAGTAAAACTGATGAATGAGTTTTGATCTTAATATCCAACTTGTTTAAACTTTGAAGTTTGAGAGTGAATTTTGTGCTAAACGGCAATGTTGTAAAGAGTCTTTAAAAAAGCGTTTCTAAACACGTTTTTGAATTTCACTTCAATTCGTATTGCAGTGCTCGGTATACTTCGACACAGATCGTGAGTTTGTTCAAAACACTTTTTAAAAACTTAGTTTTTGAGAAAACAAACAACAATGGTTCCTTATAAAAGGTCTGTAGATGTATCCCATTTACCATAGGGAATATCAGATACTGATATTGCAGATATTGACCTATATCTTGTTAGTGATATGCCTACGAAAATGCTGCTATGCCAGATAAAAAGCCTGGACAATACTTTCAAAAGTAAAGTTTAATACCAAAAATGATTCCATGTTACAGGTAAATGGTTTGCAAAAAACCATAGGTTTAAGCTGAAGAGCGTTGAGTAATTTTTGCAATATTCTGATAGATTTGATTTAAAATAATTTTTAGTTTTCCAGTGTTTAGAAAGCTGTGTACTAAGAAACATTTTTTAATGGCATAGTGTAACCTGAAAAGCAGAGTCTGTGCTGAAAAAAAGACTAACGTAGCTTTATTAGAGCTAATGAGTCCTGTTGTATTATCATAGTTTTCATTACTGATGTTCTGTAATATCCTGAGATGCTTTCATTTTCTCAAATGTTTTCAAATATTGAAAATGATTTTTTTTAAAAAAAAAAAGTCATCATGACCCAACAGCTTTGAAAATTAAAAGTGGTAATTTCTTCCTTAGACATCGGTTCATACCGTCTCTTTGATTGAATTAAGCTATCAAAAAATTAGCTTTTGGTTACACTTCTGAAACATGAAAAGGAAGCTCAAAGTGAAGCTTGAAGTCTAACCATGCCCTCCATTTCTGTCCATGAACAGCTGAGTAAGACATTCGTACGCAGGTTCCTAAAACTGAATTTGTCATAGAGGTTTTTCACTTTCTAGTAGAACCCAAAATTCTGGATTTACACCCTTCCTACTCCCGTAGTTCAGTGAAAATGTGTGTGTACGTAATCCTTTCAGATCAATGGTTTGTAAGCTTCTTATGCTTTTTAACATTACTGACTTGAGTAATGAATGTACTTACACAGATACAGACACGTTTCTAACAGAGTAGCAGCCGTTTCAGAGTCCTGAACGAGTATTTCATTACTAACTCAGGATAATGTTTGTTGCAGTTTCATAGTTTTAAGTGCAAAAGTACCTTGTTTCTTCCCTTATTGAGAAAATAGAACTAGTGGGCTGGTGGTGTAACAAAATACACAACTATAAATATTGCCGTTCCATACTTAGAGAGTAAATTGCTCCAGAATCGGACTTTGTCGTATTTCAGATCTGAGTTGACTTTTAATTTTGAAGGCCAGGAATAGGTAATAGAAATACACTCTATCAATTAATTGTAGTTGTCCAAAATTACTGTCACTAATGTCTCTTTTCATACCTTGAATTAAAGCTTTATAAAGAAATTCCATCTAGTAGATGGTTGGGGAGGGATGGGGTGGGGGGAGGAGTATTTTTACTTAGTGAATTCTGTTAAATTGTGCTTCAGATAGAAAATATACCCCTGAGCTGGTTTTCTAATGTTGGTCTATGTTTTTGCAATGTTGTTATTCAAAAGTAGTTGCTGTTTGTAAAATAAACTTTTGTACATATCTGCAAATGCTGTTTTCTCTACATCTGGAAAAATCCGTTTGCTGCTTGAGGGAAAAAGGCAGGAAAATTAAAAATATGCTTCAATTTATGTATCCGCTTTTGTCCCTCGCAAGACTGTACGAGTTGCCTTTCCTTCTCCTGACCTACATAGAGAATGATTCCTCAGCAAGACTCTGTACTGGGTTTACATAATAGTCGTCGTTGGAGCAAATATTTTGAAATTTCCAAGTGATTTGAGGTCTCGCCATTTCCTCAAGATATATAAAAGGTTCCTGTCCTTTGTGCAAAGATACATTTATCAGATCTATGCAGAAATCTCTAGATGTGCGGAGTTTAACTGCTTTGCTCAAGATTCTTTCCCGAATGCACATTCCCACATCGTTGCTGTATCGTATTGGGAATGTGGTATTAGTTCAAGTCAGCAGATGTAATGGCTCAGCGGACTAATCCATTAGTCTTTTAGACCTTCTGTTCCAGAAAAACTGGATTTCCTTGGAAATACTGGCTTTGTCCTAATGGAAAGGCTAATTGTCTCCGTCCCAAGGTAAATAGGACAAGTGGAAGTGTTTCCTTGTTGTTCGATTCAGTCTTCGGCGTGATCCGATTAACCTGGCATTTCCCAAACACAGGAGCACTGCCTTGGAGGAAGAGGGGGGGAAAAAAAGGTAATTTAAGGTAGGGAAAAGGTAAATGGCTGCATCAATTTGAGAGGGAAGACAGCAGACAAAAAAAATAGCGTCAGAAATGTTAAGAGAGCTTCTGTGTTGCAGCACAAGGCAGCCTCAGTCTTCCTTGGTAAAGAGGGGTCGTCGTCAGCAACCTTTTCAACCTTCTTTTAAATGCACCACGTTGTCTTTGGCGCTTTGAAAGCCACGTTCTGCGCAGAAGTCAAAGGTGGGGACTGCGGGGCTGCCCGCCCGCTGCCGGGGAGGTCGGGCCGGGCCTGGCAGCGAGCGCAGGCTGGAGGCG
>KL284821.1:5942-20042 GCA_000699545.1 Podiceps cristatus | reverse complement strand
GGTGTCTGGGCCGGTGGGCACACCTCAAATTAGCCATGTGGCCAGCGTTTAACCGCAACATTACCGATTCGCATCCGAACAGCTGACAGCCTGAATAATTTACTGCATGCAAATGGTGGGACCTGCCGTCTCTGTGAGTGCCGGGATCCGATTGCCACAGCCCATTAATCGTTAATTGCTGGTTTGTGCTGACAGGAGCAGGGCCGTCACCCTGTGAGCGATTAGGCAGCTACCAGGGAGACCGTTCCTCTCCTCCCCCTCCCCTGCAAGGGGGCTAGGACTTTTCTCTCTCCCCCCCCCCCCCCCCTTTTATTTATTTATTTAATCGAACTGGTAAAGCACTGGAACGGGTTGCCCAGAGAAGTGGTGGATGCCCCATCCCTGGAAACATTCAAGACCAGGTTGGACGGGGCTCTGAGCAACCTGGTCTAGGTAGTGGTGTCCCTGCTCACTGCAGGGGGGTTGGACTAGATGACCGCTAGCGGTCCCTTCCAACCCAAAACATTCTATGATTCTATGAACTGCAAGGCCAAACCCAGTGACTCCCATGTGCTGTGCCCCCCAGGCAGTGCGGGAGAAGCCCCCACCCCAGGGGAAGCTGGTTACTTCAGGCCCTTCAGGTTGCTTCGTTGCCTGAGGGCTTTGGGAGGGCTGCCCCGGAGGTGGGTACCCTGTGCTGGCAGGAGAAGAGGTTCCATGGTGCAAGCCCCGGGGGCCACCAGCCCTGCCTGTTGGGCAGGGGACCGTCCTCCAGGGCCTCCCTGCCTCTCTGCGGTGTGGCATCTAGCACTGCCATCAGCCCGATTCTAAACTGCTAAAGCAAAGGAGCATCCACTCCCTGTTTTGTCTCAGATTTCTTCACCAAGAAGCTTCTTCATAACAGGCTGATTTCTCTTTTCCTTTATTCTTTGCCGTTTCCAGATTCCCATCCCCACTGGTACCTGGGCCATCCTGCACAATTGCTCCAGACACCCTCCCTGCACTGCTCAGGTTCCCTCTCTGCTCCGTAAACCCTTCAGGTTCTTCTGCAAAGCAGATTTGGTCCTCAGTCTTCTTCATCGATCGGTCACCTCTTGGTGAACACACTAGCTTTCAGTTTTGGATGCTTTTGCAATAGGAGGAATAGCAAGATTAAGCTCCCAAAACACAGCAGTGGTGTTGTATTGGGGCATTTGTAGCTGCTTCTCAGCTCTCGCAGCCATCAGGAGAGCCCAGGAGGGTGGATTGCCAGCAGAGATGGTCAGAGCAAGGGGGAGAGGCAGAAAAGAGGGGAGAAAGCTTTCCTCCCTGCAAAAGCCTGGGAGAGCAGGGAGAGTGTACAATGGTGGGTGTAGGGGACAGGGAATGGAGGAGGAGGGGGCTGAGGAGACGGCAGCAGAAGGACTGGAGAGTGGGGTGAGAGCAGGCACAGCCCTGGGGCAAGCTCGGGCCTGGGGAAGCTCCTTGTCAGAGCTGGGTGTGAAGGAGCAGGGCTGCTTGTTTTGGCTTGCAATGACAAATGATAGTTTTTCAAGTCATAGTCTTCTAATTGATGACTGCGTGGTAGTGCAAGCCCACATGAACAACTGTCGTTTGAATCGCTGGGGGATGCGGAGAGCTGGAGAAAAAACCCCTCTGGAAATGGTGTAAGGAGTCTGTTTGGCATCTCTAAGTATGTGAGCTATTTCAGGTATGTTTGCTAAACTTCTCCGTTACTTGCCAGCACATGATACAGCTATGCCTATGTGTGTGTGCATGCTGTATATAAAGGGACATGTATCCTGATGTGATGATGCACAGGTTTCCCTTAAATGTATGGTGTTATGCCCCCATGTATAGCAGATGAAAATGAGATGTATTGGCTGTTTGCTGTTCTTGTCAATGCAAACAGTATTTAGACTTGAGCAGCTCTTGGACAACCGAGAAGTGGGAATTATTTTTCCTCTTCCTGTTCGTTACTTGCTCTCTAGCACAAATCATAAATAGCACAAGCCCTCTGTTATCCATCTCACCTCCCTGTCAATCCATACACAGCTGAATCTAAGCAAAACTTTTGAAAATTCTCTGCTGGAGGGAAGGCACGTCATCTGATCCCTTCCTTGGTTAGAGCATAGGCTTGATTTGTCTGTCTGGAAAAGTGGAAAGCATTTGTATGTTAAGCAAATACTTAACAAAGGCGTATTTCAACCCTGCACAAATGTATGCAGCTCTTCCGCTCGCTCAGTTTTCCCAGGAATATGAGCATTAAGGGTGAGATGCAACGTTTTGTGTCCTTCTGGTGCTGAGAAAAAGACGTGACTGAGGGCAGGTGTGATAGAGGTGTAAAACATCTTTTTACGGTAGGGATTGATTGTTCTTCCAGTGCAAGGAACAGGGGCATCCAATGAGGCCGGCAAGAGGCAAGTTCAGAGCAAACAGAAGAAAAAACCTTCTCCAGATAATGCATAGCTAGCTCCTTGCTGCGGGATGCTGGGGAGGCTGAAAACGTGCACAGATTGAAGGGGAGATGCCACAAACTGAAGGAAGGGAAAGCTGTCAAGGGCTGCTAAACGCACAGGAGCCACTGCCGGGTGAGGCAAACCTGCCAATGGTTGGAAGCAGGACAATGCTGGTCTGACCCAGTACAGCTGTTCTCATCCCAGTTATCCCCCCCAAACAGGGGATCTGTTCTTGGACGAGGTGTCTGGGCCACATCCTGTGTGCTGTGTCAACCAGCTGTGGTTGGCTAAAACTGAGCTTCATCCATGACATTCACCTACCCCCCCATTCCCCTGCAGTCTTGCTGTATCCTTCCAGGTGCTTATCAGTGCCTGTCTGCTTAATCTAGGAGCAGGACTGGCCTGAAAAACCACTTTGCTTGAACTGGCCTGTGAAGAATGGGCATCTTCCTAAAGAAAAAAAAAAAAAAAAAAAAAAGTCACAGCATGCCTCTTTACCTACACCTCCCACCTCTCCGAGGCCCGGCACACAGACCTCATCTGAGCAATCTTCCATCAGTTAAAGCTGCTCTCAGGCCTGCGGGTATTTCCATGGCTGAGGTGGTTACTTTGCCCTCGGGCGCAGGAGTTTGTCCCAAAGCCCTGCTGCTCGGATAGATGCCTGTGGGATTGCTCTGGCTCAGAGGAGCTGTTTCCCATCATACATAAACACTGGCCATGGAGCTCCAAACTGCAGCTGCCACCTTGTATGAGTTTAGGCCTCCTCAGAAAGCACCTTCAAAATTGCAGTAAAATAAATATGAAATCCTACTTGGGAAACAACACACACCACCCCCCCAACAAAACCAAATTTTTAAATTTAATGATTTTTTCATTGTTTTGATCTGACACAGCTTATTTCTGAACAACAGATGTGGCATAGACATCTAGAAATCTCATTTGAAATGCTAGGAAAGTGTACTTCTCCCAAGCCTATTCCAGCTTCATCTTCCACATCTGTGTTGTGCTGGGGCCTGATGTACCGGCTGAGGCATGGAAAGGTCCTCAGCAGCTCTGCAAGTGCACACACAATTGTTCTAAACACAAATGTTTTTACAAGGACAAATTCACTAAACAAGTTTAATTTGGATTTTTTTCTCTCTTTGCTATGGTGACCTTGTGGTACAACCGGTGGTGGGATGCCCCATGCACCTGCAGGCTCTGCAATGTGCCATTTTCTACATCTCGGCACTTTGCTCCCCCTTTATGCTTGGCTTTTATAAGGAACTATGCAACATAACAGCCTGGGGGACGGGCAGGAAGAAGTGACACTTTGATTGACCATTTTACATAATCTTTAACAATAGAAGGGTTTTAGTGACTTGGTACAGCCTGTACTCGACATAAAACCCAGTCTGTTATCTAGAAGTGCTTAGATGGCAAGATAAGCTGTTAATGCTAGTGAAGGAACATTACTGAATAAGAATACAATGATGATTTTTTTTTCCCACTTCCAGTCTTTTTTCCTTATTTAAAATGTTCCCTTAGGCATTACCTGATAGACTTGAGGCCTGCATTAGGTCATTGTTTTGGTTGGACAGGCTGAGATATTTTCTCATTTTAGCTGATGCTAAAATTGCATTTTTTCCTTCTTTTTTAAGTAACTCAAGATATAAACTAACCAAGACACACACGTGTTCCAATCTGATAGAAAGAAGCTTTTACATCCTAAGAAGTAAACCCTTGTTCCAGATTACAGGGATATGTATTATCTAGTGATATTAATACTTAAGTAAGAGAAAACTTTATATAATGAGAATTTCCCCCCCCCCCTTTTTTTTTTTTGTTTGCTGAAACTTTCACTGAACTAGCAGCTGTTCAACTGCATACCAGGATGTATGCTGATGGGTGTCTAAATAACGTTTACATTATATAAATTGAAGACAAGAACAATGCTAGGGCAGTCTATCGCTAGAGCCATCTTTTGGGCCTTGTCATGGAGGAATTAGAAAGGAATCCACCTGCAGTCACCCCAGCGGTGCCCGCCTTGGCCAGCTGAGTGGTGGAGCAGGGCTCTCAGCTTCCTTGTATTCAAAGGTGAGGGGAATGGAGTCAGGATCCGGCATCTGTCCTTTGCATGTGCACCTCAGTTCTCGAGTTGGATGGTTGTCCTCAGCTCTGCAGAAGGGGGATGTTCTCCAAGACAGTGCTTCTGCCCTGGTATCAGTGGGGGGATCGATGCCCTCACAAAACTGGCCCTTTCCAAAGAGCCCCTCCATGGAGTCAGGGATGCTTGTTCACGCGCAGGACATCCCAGTGGGTCTGTCACACGATCAGTTCCGTGACAGCTCCACTGTGCCCTGCCAAGAGGGAGAGCGATGTGGGGGCTGGAGGGTGCCAGGGGGACTTCTGCAGGGAGGGTTAGCCTGGGTGGGAATTTAATTTTTGCAGGGGAGAGGGAGGTCCCCGTGACATGAGACGATGTGTGGAGAGATACCTGGGTTGAGGAAGGATCAGTGAGCAGAAGCTGCCCCTCAGGAATAGCAGTTTTGAAGGAATCCTGCCCAAAACCAAAGTGCGACAGTGGGGCAGTGGGGAAACACCTGGGCCCAGTGGCTCTGCTGACTTGCGAAGCAACGAAGTGCAGCTATAGGAGAGGCAACAGTTCTGCAAAAATGGCATCACAGAAGGTAACAATTCAGCATTGTCACGTCGTGGCAGGGAAGGCAAGTGTCCTACTGGGATGCATAATAGGAGAATAGCTTGGTAGAACCTACAACCTCATCATTCCACTTTCCTCACACTTGTATGGGCCTCCACTGGGGCACCCGTTCCAGTTTTAGTTTCAGTACTGCAAAAAGGAGGCAGGTCAGTCATTGAGAATGCAGAAGAAAACAGTGCTCAGGGGCCTGGGATATGGTTCTGAAGAAACATGGAAAAATCTGTGTTGATTGGACTAATGAAAATATGGAGGGCTTCAACTACCTACACGTCAGCTGCGGGGAGCAGCGTTCGCCAGGTCCATAGACAACTGGAAAGAAAAGTGATGGTTTAAATTGCAGTAGGGGAGCATTTCATTAGACTTCATAAAATATTTTTTATCAGTAAGGAAACTAAAGGAGTAGGATAAATTGCCTGAGGGAATTTGTGCAGCTTTTGTTATTGGAAATCTTTAAGGACAGCTCAAACATCTACCTGGCTGCTCTCCTGCCCTGAGCAGGGGAGTAAGCAAGATGACTTCTTGAACTCTCAACTCTTCTAGGACCTATTCAGCGGAGGGCGTTAAACGTGTGCTTGAATCAGACTGGAGTCATTGGCTTTGTCTTGGCTAGGATACAGGCGTTATAAAAAGTGTTAAAATTGATCCGTATTCAGGAAAGCATTCAAACATACGCATCATTTCAGACATGTTTATCACCCGGTGGGTTTTGTCTTGCGTAGGAAGGAAAGGGCTGGTAACAGAATGTCTTAATTAACACGTTTCAGAACCAGTGTGGATGCAGTCGTGTAGCTTTCAACATCTCCTCGCCGGCCAAGTTGAAAGCGACGTTGCCAAAACTTTCCAACGCATCTTTAAATCCCGGCCGAGGACAGACCCAGAGGGGTTTAAGCATGTATTTAAAATGAAGCATTTGCTTAGTTTACATGCTGCCTGCAAGGGTGCCAGGCGGGGAGTTTCGTGTCCAGGGCTGGTGCTCACCCACGGGGAGGACACGCTGTGGCGGGTGCGTGTGGGATGTGCCCAGCCTCTGCCGGCGGCCGGTCACTCCGCACATGGCCCTGCAGCTGGGACATGCAGCCCAGGGCAGGGGCTGCTCTCCCTAAATCCTCCTGGAGTTTTGGCCCGAGAGGATCAGCGTGCCCAGGACCCGTCAGAGCAAGTGACATCTCAGCGGAGCCAAGGCAGCAGCCCTTACGGTGATGAACGTTTTGTCTATCGTCCATCTGGCCGGGGACCACCGGGACATGCAGGACTTTGCCATCAGCTCTGCTGGGTGCTGAGAGCAGCTCCTGCCTCCCCAACACCCAGCCCCAGTAAGCTGGATTCCTCCAGTTTGTCTGCTCACGTCGCTCCATTCATTGCTCTGAGTAAACTCCATTGTGTTTTTCATTCACCTCCAAATTTTTAATTTGTCAAATTTATTAAACACCTTACCACAGAGGAGAAAATTTAATATTGAAAGTAATGCACAGATGTTGTTATCCAGGCAAAGTCTAATGCATGATGAAATATGAATTCATTAATATCTTCTTTTGAAAGGATTTTTGTGTGTGAAAGTCCTTCTCTAGATCCTGCACAGTTGGACTTTTTCTACTTAAATTTTTGCAGTGTGAAATTAGTGAAAGCATACATATTACATACTTTTATATTTTAAAACACAGTATTTAAAGGACAGAGACTCTGTGAAATATTTGACCACTTTCATTCAAAATGGAGATGATACATTAGTTATACATGGAAAATGTTTTCCTCCACCTGTGGAATGACTACGAGCAATTGCTTCACACAGCTTGTCGTGGTTTAACTGCTATTCTTCGTTCCCTGTCAGAATATGATTTGTATCAAACAGTTGTTGTGTTTGTGTCCTGTTTGATTTACCACTTTTCATAACATGCTTTCCATGCTGGAGACTGTCTTCTCTCTTGCTTCATTTAAAACCATCAGCTTTTTTTCTTCCTGCAGCTTGCGTGCCAGAGTTTTATGTGAGCTATTAGTATCTTTGCTGACCTCCTAGGCTCCATAGGAAATATTAATTTCCTCTGAGCAATTGCAAAACCTTACTGTTTTTTGGTTGTTGGTTTTTTTTTTTTTTTTAGCAGGACTTTAGCACGACTTGAAATGTGTGTGTCCAATCCGAACAAATGCAATTCTGTTTAAATACCTGGTGGGTTTGCTTTTTTAAGCTATATATGGGGGTGCCTGATGGTAACCTGTGCAGCATCAGGCAGATGCTCCCAATGGGAATGCTCGCAGTGCAGCCCATTTCCAATCTAGCGATTTTACTACACTCTTTGAAAACATTTAGATGCAGCCTTCATCGGCAAGAGACCCCATTTTATGGCAGATAGATGTCAGCCAACTTGACCTCAGCGTGCAGGGTGGGTTTCCATGCGCACGATGCTTTGCCTTCTGCTGTCTGATGGCAGGGTCGGGGCCTGCCGGAGCGCGTCCTTCCGTCCTCACAAAGCCACCGGGGAAGGCCCCGCTCTGCTGAAATGAGTGGCAAAACCTGTGTTAAAATCAACAGGACCGGTATTTTTCCCTGCGTGTTTCCTATGATACACGCAGCCAGGGAAAGCGTGGGGTAATACTGTAAACACTGAAGTAGCCTGGTGTAAAGAAAGGCTGGCAAGACTCTGGAGATGAGTCAAAACTTAATTCATTTTTAATCCCAGGGCCGGCTGGCAGTTGTTATTCTGTCATCAACCTTTCTTCGCCCCCCAATATTTTGATTCCAAAAAAAGAGACTAAAAACAATAACTGCTTGGTTAGCAGCAGTTTCTTTATAAACAATATAAATAGATGAGTTCTGCACTGCCCTACACTGAGAGTTTGAAAAGGGTATTTAGAAGGCTCCTTAAGTTAAATGAAGTATAAGATCTTTATTGGTTTGTGGGCTGTAAGCGCCTGTGGCAATCCAGAGAGAAACCAAGACCAACAGAAAAAAGAAAAAAAAAGGTACCCTTTGATAAATAACCTTTCCATATTAAATGCACATCAATCTGACATCAACAATTAGCTGTCAGGTGCTTGGCTTTGCTAGCAAAGGCCAATTTTCAGATTAGTGCTAATTGCAGGGCGGGCTGACACATCAACTCAGAGCCCGGTAGCTAACAGCCCGGGCAGGAGCGGACTTCAATAGTGGGAGCAGGGGAGGGCTGAGGCTGCCTGTCTCCAGCTTGCTGGCAGTTTGACTGTAGACTAAAGTAATGGAGCTGGCAGGGTGGAATCAATTACTGGCCAATGAAGATTTTCCCACAGGTCGAGGCTTGGGAAAAAAAGGACGTTCCTGCTGCCGAGACAGCTGGCATGGACTGTCCACTGGGAAAGGAGCCTGGAGAATGAGAAAAAGAGGGACAGTTCTTGGTGATAAACTGGTGACAGACTATAAATTATGAAAAGGGGATTTGGCAGAGGATTTAGAGCTTGCTACCTCTGCTTTTCCCTCCCCCAAGATTTTAATGCCAGCCATGTTCACTGAATCATTCAATTATCTTAGTTAGAAAATAAGGAGTGTTAAGAGTAAAGCCTCAGAATATATTTTGCTGAGCAGGGTGTGTGCACATGTGAGCTGAGCTTTTAAAAACCTTTAAACCAGCACTTTCCCTCCAAGCAAACCTTCAAACTGAGCCCCTTGATGCAAAGCTTACTAATGCTTCTCTGTCTGGTGCTCGCTCGGGAGACAGCTGGATTTCTGCACTGCTGCTTCAAAGGTCACAAAACATTTTGCCTTTTGATCAATCTGAAATCTCTTTTTCTGCTCCTTTTCTACAGCCGTTCACTTCAGTCCTGAAGAAAACAGTAGCAGTGCAGGAATGCAGCACCTACCTCTGCTTTTCACCGTGTCTGGGCAGCAAAGTCGGTGATGTACTTCTGAAAAACACTCTCCTTCACTGGCAGAAAGGAATCACCAAAGCATTCATGGCTGGGAACAACCAGCTCTTTCTGTACTGAAAATAAAATATTTATGTTCTCAAAAATAAAATATAACAGTTTGAGCATGCACTGAAGTGAAATGTGTACATAAAAAACTGTCAGAGATGCCAAGCTAAAGATGTGGGTCCCGTTCTTCCTGCTCCTTTTGAAAGTGTTTCCACATTAGGGCGAGAACTAAATTGTTTATTTCTGTCTCCTTTTTTTTGTACTCAGAGGAGTTTAGTTTTTAGAAAAGTCAGAAGGCGACTTGTAAGCACTTGTCATTTTTTGCTGTAACATTTATTCTCAATATTGTGATCAGAAAACTAAGAATCTTTGGGTTATTTTTGTAGCCTGCATATAACTGAACAATATCTGCAGTGAGACTTTTGTGAGGCTGATGAAGTTGTCTGGGTTTTACGTTGGTGTAGCTGAAATGATGACCAGCAGACCTGATACTTGAAGTGGATATGTGCCAGTGTGTCTGCCTATATTGGTGAATCTCTTTCTATCTCTATGCACCCCAAAATAAAACATAATGAAGGTGTCCAGTCACCTGACAAGTACTAAACAGAAGTTTATACACCTTTATTTTGCAGTGCATGGTGGCACAAGGCAGTTCACCTGAGAACAGTCACGGTCCTGCGGTGACTGCCCCAACCATCCAGGACCAGGAGCTATGTTGAGCTGTGGGCATGGTAGTTATCATGGACTTTTTTTTAAATTTGCCCTCTGTTTTCTAAGCTAGTATGATTTGCTTAATTCACAGTTCTGAGCTTTCTTTCATGGCCTGAGGGACAGAAATCTACTTTTTAATGGCAGCTGAGATTCTCACATAATGATTTCCATTTATAGAATCATAGGATCATTTAGGTTGGAAAAGACCTTTAAGGTCATCAGGTCCAACCGTTAAGCTAAGGCTGCCGAGTCCACTGCTAAACCATGGCCCTAAATGCCACATCTACATGTCTTTTATACCTCCAGGGATGGTGACCCCACCACCTCCCGGCCCAGCCTGTTCCCCATTCCTGATAACCCTTTCAGTAAAGAAATGTTTCCTAATATCCATTCTAAACCTCCCCTGGGCCCATTTGCTCTCATCCTATATTTGGGAGCTGAGGCTTTAGGATAAACACCCATTATCACAAAAAATCAAGAAAAATCTCAGGAGTGTTGGAAACACTAAGTTTAAGTTAGGTTTGAAAGGCTTTGTGGGAGGTTTGTAGAAAATACGACTTTCTGGTTTACATCTAACTACATCAAGTTTAACTAGATCTTTCTGAAATGTCTTTCCAATTGTGTGTGACAACAGATGGATGGAAAGGAGCTTGATTGATACGTCATCTTGCAGAGTCCGGAGAAGGATTTCTTTCGGTTGTGCCAAGAGTTGGGAGAAAGTCCAGAAAAAATCAGCAGTCACCTGGGCTCAGCCTAACCCCCTTTCTCCTTCCCACTCCTCGATCTGGCTGATCCTCCTCTTACCTAACTGCCTTTCTCTTTTCCCCTCTACAGACACCAAAACAACTCCTGCTGCCACCTGTCAACCATGACAGAGAGGACCGGTGCTCCTAGAGGCTTTGCTGGTTGCCTCACCATTTCTTGTCACCCTTCTTGGCTTCAGCTTTGGCATTTGCACCAGCCCTGCTCTTCCCACCTGAGCACCCAGGATGCCACCGTACCCAGCCTCAGGCAACCCTGCACCAGCCACCACCACCACCACCATGGACTACAATAGTCCCGCAGGAGCTAAAGCCCACTTATTGCTTCTTACCCCGAGCTCCAGCTTTGGCTGACGGTCTCTTCCCTAATTCAAAGGAGGTGTTTAAGGGTGGAGAGTGAGGTATTGCTGCTAAGGCAGGCCAGGGGGAGGTGATATTAGTGGCAGATCAGGTGATGTTGTGGGGGAAACAGTTCTCTTGGTCCTGCCTTCCATGGTCCCTCCTGGCTCTCCTTTTCCCTCCCTCACCCTCCCTCAGCTGTACCCACATGTAGACTGGAGCAAATATTAACATGGATGTGGGAAGTATGCATTGTTCTGAGAAGAAAAATCATCTACCGATGTTTTCTTTGTGAAGGATGACAGATATCTTTTGAGTCTTCATGGAGGGAAATCTGGATCTGGTCATTGGGGTTAAATAAGAGCCACAGTGGCAGTCCTGTCTTAGGGCCAACCCAGCATGTTTGTTTCACGGCAGCATTATTCTTGAGATAAAAAACAGGACTACAGTCCTGAGAACAGTTCAAACTGCTAAAATTCTAGCCTGGAACTGATCTATCTAAATCAAGATATGTTTCAAAGCTTCTTTAACAGGGGAAAAACAAAGAAGATATAAGGATGGATTCAAATCAGAAGATATGTTTCCTAGGGATTAAAAAAAAAAGAAAAAAAGAAGTGTCTGGCCATGCTACTTTGAGCAGCCTCGCCTGAGCCCCATTTGTGGCACGCTGACATAAGCAGGAGGGAGTCCCAGAACAGGCAAGTACCTTTGCAGGACAGAGGCAAGGGCCCGAGACACAAGGAGTGGCGTTTGTGGCCTGAGGCCATGGCTTGCAGGGACATTTTCATGCATCTTTGTGGCAAAGGCACAGGACAGAGACAAGGGCCTGAGACACAAGGAGTGGCGTTTGCGGCCTGAGGTCATGGCTTGCAAGGACATTTTCTAAGGCATTCGAATGGGGAAGCAGGGAGCTTGGCCAGCTCCTGAGGGAGACAGGTTGGAAACTCCCAGCACTGCTGCAGATCCATCACATGCCCGTGGCATGCTGGGCCCTTCCTAAAACCTGATGGTGTCCTGGCCTCAACAATTCTTTTTTCTCTTCTCATATTTATGGCAAGTCTGGTCTCCAAGTTACATTAGATATTTTTTGGGTTTTGAAATAATTCAGACATACCAGACCTTGCTGGTAGAATGGAGGCTGAGTAGTTTCTTCACCAAGACTGGGATGTGCCGCATCTTCACAAACTCAGAGACCATCCTCTCTGGGCCTGCAGGTCAAAAGGGTTTTAAGCGTAGCACACACATGTTGGCCGGGCAGCAAATTGGTTTGGTTGAATGGAGTGGAAATGCACCCTCGGAGGTTTCCCTCTTGGCAACCCTGAGCCCTGCAGGGTACTGCAGCACCTAATGGCAGGGTGACGATGGACTTACTTGGTGTCATGGCTGCAGAGCAATGTGATGAGATAAAGAGACAAATTCAGATCTGACTGGTGTCTTGGCTATGACTTTTCATTATAATTGCTGAAGACTGTCTTCTGTTGGCTGCATCCTGTGTTCATTGCTTGTTAAGGGAATCTCTGTGGCTTTCTCTGCTTGGTCTTGACTGTTTCGTGACTCACCTTATAATAGATTCACCTTCCTCATGCGACAAGTAACATTCAGAATAGGAGAGAGGCTCATTAATGGATGTGAATATGTGGTAGATGTCGCACCAAGGTGTCAGGCACAAATCAAGCCATAGGCTGGTGGCTGCAATGAGAGAAAGGTGTCTGAGCAACAGGACAGCCTCTCCCAATCATTCCCGTGGTGGAAATCTCTCATTAGATGTATTCAAAGTGCACTGGAAGGTGAATAGATGGGACAGAGCTGATTTTAGTATCAAACAGGTAATGCAGGGCTATTGTACTGTCTGTATCATTTATTTTTGTATGTCATTCAATAAAATCCTCAGGGATAGCCTTGCTTCAACATTAGGCCTGTCTTGCAGTAAACTGTCAGAAGTTTTAATGACTCTTATTCAACCTTGGAAGAGGCCAAATGGGCCAAAGGGGAGGTGCAAAGCTCCTCCAGTGGGTAAGGGAATTATTTTCATCATCCGAAGTGCTATCTCCAAAGTTTCTGCTTGAAAATTCCACCGCTCCTCCCCAGAATAGTTCAGAGCAACTCAAATTGCAGAAGGAAAGCCACTCAGAGCAGGTTTTCTGTGAGGGCTTCTCCATGTCTCAGGCATGGCTCCTAGTGAGAAAAAGTGAAACACGTGAAGTGATCCAGAAACCCTGTAACAAGAGCCGTGGCAAATATCCGTGTTCCTGGAGGCTCTTCCCATACCTTTTCCCTGCCTCTCCCAGGGAAATGGATGGGGAAGTACTTCTGGCTGGTGGAAAGCCATCCAGGAGGGCTACAAAGCCTCACGTCACTTCTGTTTTCTTTCATGCTGCCAAAGCACTCAGACTGGAATGGGCCACGCACACCCCTGATGGCTGTAGTGGCTCTTGCACGGCTCCAGGGAGGCAAACAGGGCCATTCGTGGGGGAACAGGGCAACAATACCGGGGCCCAGAGGATATCTCCACCCAGAGACCTGGGCTGATTCCAATCTGGAAACCCTGAGGAAACAATTGAAAGCTTCCAGGCTTAGGTACAAGGACTGGAAAGGGCTCTGAAGACATGGAATAGTACGAATTAAGTGTGAGCATCCTGAACAGGTCCTGTTTAAATGCTTGGCACAAAACATGACTCTGACAGGAGCCACTCTTGCCATCCCTAGGGATGTCTTCTAGACAAAAACACAACATAAAAAACCAACCAACCAAACAAACAAAAAACCCCACAGAAAACTGGTTGCTAGCACCAGTTAGCCTCAACCTCCACGGACGGGCTCGCGTGTCCCTGCTCACACGTGAAAGCCGTACCACTTTAGCTTGCACACACGTGCTGAATCTCCCGCGGTGGCAAGGGCTGCGGGCTGCCCAGCGCTGCTGCAGCCAGCGACCCGGACGGGGTCTGCGGCGGCGGGAGCGGCTCCGAGTTTCCCTAGCACATATACATCCTTTGAGTGACTTTAAGAAACTTGACTTCTGACAGAGGCTTTCCGTGCCCAGAGCCAAAATGTGAGGCATTTTGAAGGACTTACTCAAACCCACTATGACTCATGTGAAAATAAAGCATTTCTGGATATGAAAAGACCATTTATCCCCTCTACACACAAACCCACTTTTTCCCCCCCTCTCCACATTGTAAGCTCTTTGGGAAAGGGGACTTGTTATCGCTCTCAATTCAGGGCTTTATGACTATGTGGTATCTGATTTTCTCCCAAAAGGAAATAATGAAAAAGCATCTTTCTCCCCCCT
>JMFS01118947.1:0-29539 GCA_000699545.1 Podiceps cristatus | reverse complement strand
TTATAATATATTATATAAAATACAATGCTTCAGTATTATATAAAACATAATGCATCAGTCACTAGTAGTTATGATTTAATAGTGAATATAATACTTATATGGAAGTTTGGGAGCTTTTGCAGTCTCAACTATTCTTTTTTTTCTCTCTTCTTTCTAAGAGTACATGGCAGCAAATTACTTAAGTACCAGCTGGTTTTCAACTCATTTGGTGAATTACAGAGTAACTCATGGTCTTAGTAATTTACTTGATGATGATTCTACCTTTTGCTCAGTACTTGAATTTTCTTGTATGTAACTGTGCTAGGCTGACTAAACAAAGATCCAATACTCTGCATGAGTGAGTCTTGACCTCACTTTTTCTAGTTCAGTCTGATACTTGATAAGCAGGTACTTTAATGTAAAAGTAGCTTTTCTTGCTGACTGGGTCAACTGTATTTTCAAAACTTGCTCCTCTCACCTCTTCCACCCCTATGCTGCTAAACAAGTACAGGATCTTATTCAGATAAAAAAGAGGGGCTTCTGCTTTATGTTTATAGATTCAGGTATTGGATGATAAGGCTGTGTCTGAATGGATTGTAGGGTTGGCACAGAGCAAGGACATGGACTGAGAAATATGTGGTGGACATGAGACTACTTGCCATATTTTCAGAGCTCCCATTCTTTACCTGTTTCTGCTCATGTGGGTGTTCTACAGGTAGTGGCAAGGATAGAAGATTGTTGTCAGCACGTCAAACCTTCAGCCTCTTTTCTGTAAAATAAGAGCATGTACTTGTGCAGGTTTGGCATTGCCTTTAGAATTATTTCTTGGACAAATGGAAGGAAAAGTTTTTGGAGTCCTTGTCTGCTTTAGAAAGAATCTTCTTGGGAATCTGTATTCTATGAGATACTAATGACACAAGTAAAATTAAGCTGAAATCTTTGTATAAAAAAAGATGCTTTTTGGCTGAACATAACTTATAATGGAATGTAGAATTCAAGGGTACCTTGGGTGTACAGTTGTCTAATTGAATAGAGCTTTTTTCATTGTTTAAGATCCAGCTATTCCATACAGGACCAAAAATATGGGTAAAAACATCTTACAGACTGTTAAGGATAGTTTTTCTTTGAAAGCACAGTTTAAAACTTATTTCTAAGAAGTCTTTACTCCATCATGGCAAAATTTAATCATACTCTTAACACTCTAAAATATGTTAAAATTGTGCAGATGGAATATGTGTGTGGGGGGGGTTCTTCTGTGATACACCATCTATTTTAGCTGTAAACCTGTGGTTTACTGCTGAAGAGTCTTTTTTATAATTGCCTAGGAACATGGTCAATTTTGTAGAGCAGGCCAGGCATTACTACGTCTTCCATATGTTGGTTTCACTTACGAAAGCCTGCACAACTGTGCTCTGTCACAGTGCTAATTTGATTTCTTTCTGTGCTCAGACTAGTATATCCTCTGCAAGATCTGAACTTCAGTCCCCTTTAAATTCATTAGTGTTTGTATTGCACTTTGAAAATGTAAAGGTTAATACAAATGCTAAATGTTGGTGAGCTGTGTTACACCCTGTGTTGATTGGAAGGCTGTAACAACCACTTGCCAACTGTTTTCCACCTCTGTCCGTTTACTGCAGGAATCCTGTAGTCTTGTCACCTATTTTTCTTCTGTTTGTGGTAATTAACATACAACTTTATGAATCTAAATTTTCCCAAACAATTTATGATTGTACTTAATGAAGACATTTTTTCTTTTCTCTTGAAGAATGTCAAGCTGTCAGCTGAAGTAGAACCATTTATTCCTCAGAAGAAGGGTCCAGAAACACTAATGGTCCCAATGGCGCTCCCTAATGATGGTGGAGGAATTAATGGCATGGAACCAACTCCTATCCCTAGCTACTTGATCACTTGCTATCCATTTGTACAGGAAAACCAGTCCAACAGGTAATAAATGGTTGTGGTCTTCACAGAAGATGATCTCTTTTTAAATGACTTTAAACTTTTGGTAGAATTGAGAGGAGTCAGTGACTATTGGCTGTATTTTCATTTTATTCACCATATTTAATCTTCTGACCATTCATGGGTGAGGATGAAGTTTCTCTGTCCCCAGACTTTAACTTATTTCCTTCCATCTATTCATATTCTTTGCTGCTTTTCTTTCCCTGGCTACAAAGGTCTGGTACAAATCCCAACAAAGTCGCATGCTGTGCTCTTGCATCTTCCAGGGCAGTCAAGAGGTCTGTGTCTGAATCTCTGATGTTGAAGCAAGGCTCCAGGTATCCAACTTGGATCCTGCCATGGTGAAACAGTATGCAGCTGACACTTGTATTGAGTGTAGCTGTATCCAGTTTTCTTTGCATAACTAGTTATAATACATTGAGTTTAGGAACTCTATTCTAGCTCAAATGTGTTGTTCACTGAATGCACAACTTCAGTGTTGATTGTTTCAAAAGCATAAATAATTATTGCTGTTTGGTTTTGAAAAATGTACCCAATGTTTGCTTAGGACAGCACTTTAGTGCTGCTGCACTTGAATAGGTAAGAACAAAAATAATCCTTTAGCAACTGCCTGCTGCAGATCTGTAAAATTATCCTGAATCTTTACTTTTCGTATTCTCTTTCCATAAATTCGGGCTTTTGCATTTTCCATGTAGATGGTCTCCTGGTCTTTTGGGGGTTTGAAGGAGAGAATTAGGTTCAGTTTCCAAGGGGGATGGCCTTGTAGTGTGCTGTATTGCAAATAAATGCAGGAGGATGACTCCACACTTGGTTTTGGTAGTAAGTTTGCGAATGCCTGTTTTCATCTGTACTTCTTAAGGCCTGCACTTTCAAGGAATTTTGAACACATACATTGTATGTGTTTTCTGAAACAATGAAATTGCAATGGGTCTGAAGTACTAGGAAATGCCTACATTTTATTTCTAAGTTTAATATTAGAAATGTAATAAGTTCATACAAATGCACGGTCAGAGATATTTATTTTGCGCTTGAATGTAATGTGAGCTTGTGACTTACCTAATTGGCATCTCTAAGAAGCCCTAATAAATTTAAGTTCAGTCATTAAAAGCTAGGTGCTCATGCAACAAATGCATTATGGTTATTTCGTTGGTTGGTTGGTTGTTTTGGTTTTTTTTTTAGGGGGTGGTAGAGGTCCAAATTCCCTTGAGAGGGGAAGAAACTTACTGAGCAGTTGTCTTTCCTTTTGATTTTTACAGACAGTTTCCTTTATACAACAATGACATCAGATGGCAGCAACCCAACCCAAATCCTGCAGGACCATACCTTGCTTATCCTATAATATCTGCACAACCTCCTGTTTCTACAGAGTATACATATTATCAGCTGATGCCAGCACCATGTGCTCAGGTCATGGGTTTCTATCATCCTTTTCCTACCCCTTATTCTGCACCCTTTCAGACAGCAAATGCTGTAAATACAGTTACAACAGAATGCACTGAGCGTCCCAACCCGTCGGGCCAGGTCTTTCCGTTATCCAATCAGCGGAGCAGAAGCAGTAACAGGGGACCAGTCATACAAAAAGTAAGTCTGTTTTTTAATAGAATAAGTAGAACTGTATAAAGAAAATATTTTTGCACAGGAAGCATGCATCTCATTTGAGCAAGAACAGGTATGCCAGTAGAATCAATGGAAGATGGGCAGAAAAGGTGTTAATCGGAGACTAGCAAAACTCTGTGTACAGAGATATTTTGTGGTAAAATACCTGGTGAGTTTATAAAGCCTGCAAGTATAACACAGGAACCTCCCTTCCACTGCCTCTCTGCTAGTTTGGTCTGAGTTTAGAATTACTTCATTCGAGAACAAAGGGAAGTATACCTGTACTTTTTTTACCTTTTTTTTTCATACTTCCACATAATAACAAACAGTTCATGCAGAAAATACTGCAAACAGGTTAATAAATATTTTTATGAATGTTTCCCTTGATCTCTTGTCTTTAAACATGTGGCTTCTAGAGCATTAGAATTTCTTATTGCTTTGTTTAATCACAACTATGAATTCAAATCATGAGACTTATGTGTATGTGTGGCTAATCTTTTAAAACAGCAACAGCAGTTACAGACGCACATAAAAAGTAAACGTCCTCCAGTGAAAAATGTCGCCACTCAAAAGGAGACTAGTTTATCAGGTCCTGAGAACAGATCAAAGATTGTTTTGTTGGTTGATGCATCACAGCAAACAGGTAATTTTTCTTGTGTTCTGGGTGTATGAAATCACTGGAACTACATGGTGGTTGCCACCTTTCCTAAAAGAAGGTGGACCTGGTTTAGATGTTGCTTTTAAGAGAATCTTTGCAGATCAAAAAGATAATGAAGAAAAGGTGCTGATGGTTGCAGAGACCTACTCAATATGTCACATCACAACGTTGCTATGATATGGTACTCCTGCAGAGACTTTGCCACTGTCAAAACCAGAATCATCTTGATGGAGTTATTATCAATAGTTGGACCTATACATAACTTGTTCAAATTCAGTGTTGTTTTTAATTTTATTAAAAGGAAATTTGTCATGTATAAAGGTTTTGGCTTTGTTCATTTGTTTTTGTGGTGTGTAGGTTTTTCATGTTTTTTAACAATTCACGCACAAGTAATCATATTTTTGTTTCTCACAGACTTTCCTTCAGATATAGCTAATAAGTCACTTTCTGAGAGCGCCTCTACAATGCTTTGGAAGTCAAAAGGCAGACGCAGAAGAGCTTCTCACCCTGCTGCAGAGTCCTCTAGTGAACAAGGCGCAAGTGAAGCAGACATTGACAGTGACAGTGGCTATTGTAGTCCTAAGCATGGTAATAACCAGGCTGCAGCTGTGACTTCAAGAAATACAGATTCGTGTGCAATGAATGTATGTAAACATAACCAAATAACTTATCTGTATTTGTATCCTAATGATTAATAAAAATCAAAAAAAAATGTTTTTTTTCCTTTTCAGGTTGTAGAACCATCAATAAATACAAGTAAGTGAGCTGTTTAAAATTTGGCTGTATCACTTTGGTATTTTTGCTTTACTGTTTGCTAGGAACCAGCTCTCAATCTACTTCCAATATGCTACTCTAACTGTTAAGATACTTCTGAAGATGTCTTTCATGTGATTTCCACCACCTTCACCAAGACCCTGTTACTTGTTGAATGAACAAGTGTATAAGTACCTATCACTAATGATTTATCAACAGCTGCCTTTCCTTAAAGCATTAAAAAAGCCAGAGACTTTTTTATTCAGACAAAGCTGTGCTTCTGTTTCATTTTATCTTCAAGCTTCCTTACCCTGTTGGGCTGCAATTCATACCTGGGTAGTAATGGAGCCAAAGAATTCCCATTCTCTAGTTGAGAAGTACTCATACTTTTTTAGAAGCTTTAAGGTAGTACTGTAACATGAACAAATATTTTGATAAGCCTGGTAGTAGTGGGTAACTACCGTTATTTATGTTATGTTATGGATGTGAACCTGAGAGTTCCTTTGTCTGACTGCTTCCTGATGATTGGTTGTTGGCAGTTTAAATGTCTGTCATCTGATTCTTCCATAAAGGCAATTCTTCTAACTTCTGGAAATAGCTACAGAAGTAAATGTTGTCAGAGGAGTATTAGACTTTCTCAGAGAATTTTGTTTGTATGGAAATTCTGTTCCTGGTCCTGGTGGCACATGTCTCATTATGATGCATTCTGTCACACTAATTCATTTTTTTCATAGATGGCACTTCTCTTTCAGCTGGTGTAAGTTGGACTAATGTAAATTCCCAGGCAACTCAAAAAAAACCTTGGATTGAAAAAACTCAGTCTTTTTCTAGAGGTGGAAGACAAGCTGAGCAAAGAAATAGTTCACAGGTATGTTGTTGGTGGTTCTACATTTAAGTGTTCTGTTTCTTGTAATATATTAAAAAAAGGAATTTGAAATGGATTATGTAATTAACATGGAAAGAATAGTTAATGAAAACAGTAAATAAAAAGTGTAGAAACTCAACCTGGAAGTCCAGGTGCACATTTCTACCTTGTATGTTTCTTGAGGTAGCACAATTTGTGTGTGTGTGTATATATATACACACATAAATACATTTATATACATATATAAAAAACACCTTAGTGTAGTTGGCAATCTTCTGCCTATAGGCTGTTCTTTATGACTAGGAAGAACATTACGTATGTGAAATAACTTATGAAATGAAGACAGTGTGGGCATAGAAAAGTTAGTTCAGTTTTTGACACATCCACCTGGTAGAAGAAAACCCTAAATCTCAGACTTTCTAAAGGAGGATTCTGATGTGATGGTGGACTAGAATCCTGTGTTCTTAATCCTGTCTTCTTTGGAACTTTCTCTTTTAAATTTATATTGGCATGCCATATTATTTAGCATTTTTATTATTTATTAAAATTATGCTAAAACTTGAAGAATATGTTTCTGTGAAACTTCCTTCAAGGGGGATCTGATTTCTGTAATTAGTATGTGAGGAGAAAGTGGCCTTTCTAATTTTGATAGCCTAATTTTAGTGGGGGAGAGTAGTGCAGAGGGGGACAGAGAAGGCCGGAACATCTGCCTTCGCTTAAACATAGGTTTTGCTTGAATTCAGTTACTGCAGACAAGAATAGTTGAGCTTGAAGTGAGAGCTTTATCAGATGTACCTGTACATGCAGATATGAGTTAGCTTACCCTGTTTAGTTGTTTTAGATGGAATTGGTAATTTGTCTTGGATCATCCCATTTGGTATCTGTAGGTTTATTATACAAAGCAGCTCGTTGATGCTGCTATCTGGCAGTGTAGCCATTCTGAATCTTTTTATAACTTGTAGTCAAATTGGAGGCTTTTAGAAGACACTATTTGTAGTTTATGGCATTGGGAGAGTAGAAAAACAGATTTCCTTTCATCCAGTCACAGTTTAGACTCTAAATCTGGCAGTCATTTTAGATATTTAAAAACAAAGCTGGCACAAAGAGTTTTTTTAATGAGGTTTCCACAGCCACATTCATGGTACCTCAAGGCAGAATTGTCCTAGAAACTATTTTCCTTTGAAACTAAATTTGTACCAGGTCTGTAGGAAATTTTCTTGAGAAATACATTAGTATGAGATACAGAACTTGAGACTTGAATCATACTTTGCTTTCAGCCAGTTAGTCTTGCATGTGGGTTTCCACGAGCCTTTCATGTAATAAACAGAAGAATGTTTATACCATTATATTGAGGTCGCTGGTCCTTGGAGAACTCTGTACTTGTGTATTGTCATAAAATGGATGTTGAAAAGGCAATAATTGCATGCAGAATAATAATGTAGTGGGAGAAAGTTCTTTTGATCATGGTTACAGAAAGTTCCTCAGGATTTGTGTCAGAGTTGCCTAGAGTCACGAGCAACTCCTGTGGTTCTCTTCATGTTTGGCCAGAAGGACCCAATTTTTCTTAAATTAGAAATTTAGAGATAAATATATAGAGATACTATATTTGGCTTGGAGGAGGAAATAGTCTGATACTATCTGTAGAATATGTTTGTGCAGGTTAAAAAAACGCCTCACACACACACATCCCACAAGAAAACCAAACCCACCAAACACAAACCACAAAAAAACCACACCACCACCACCCCCAATGATCTCCCCCAAAAAACCTCAACCACCAAAGCACAGCTTGTTAAATCTTAATTCCATAAAAAATGTACCTTCCTAGTTGCTTGTTAGCAGACATGAGTGCCTAACGTGCGTGCATGCATGCACATCTTGAGAAATTGAAATTGCAAAATGCCAATCACGTTTGTTATGTTCAGTCTGGTTTCAGATGCAGAGACCATAGCACATCTTCAGAAAGAAGGCAGAATTTGCAAAAACGACATGACAAACCTGTGGCTACAAGCCAGTCAAGTAGAACAGAGCAGAGTCCTGAACCTCTGTATTTTGAGGTAGTGTTGTATGAAAATTGTTTCTGCGTTACAGTGATGCAAGTTGTGTGTGGAATAAGTGATGTTCTCAATAGGGAGAAGTTGCAAAACATCTGACTCCAAGAGATGTACAATATAGTGCACTAATTTAATTATTATATGATCCTTTCATTGTGTGCGTACAAAGACTTGTATTTGGGTGTTGTGGTAAGTGTAAGAATTCAGAACTATCCGTGATTGACAAATTAGATAAGTAACTTTTTCTGTTCATGCAAATCAAAATTATTATGTTCTCTGGCTTATCCCCCCTCCCCAATTGTGGTTGGATATCTTTACTATAAAACATTAAATTGTTCTCTTTTTGAAAAAGGTTATGCGAATATAAAATGCTTTGTTAATTTTTCATCCGTTTCTATTTGTGTAACTTTTAAGCCTTTCTAGTTTATGTGGGACTTCAGGGTTCAATTCATTCTTCTAGCTTTGGTTGTTTCAATGACTTTTGGTTCCATTCTCCTCATTTATAATTTGTATATTGTTTAGGATGAAGATGAATTTCCAGAGCTAAATAGTGACAATGGCAGCAGCAAAAGTAGTAACATTCAGCAAAAGATTTCACCCAAAGTAGTAAGTAACTTATTTTGTTTTGCATGGCATTTTAAAGTTAAGTTGTTTTGAGACTACTTAATTTGTGTGATTTTTTTTTTTTTTTTTTTTTTTTTAATGATTCTCTGCTACAATACTTACAATGCAGTAATTTTGATGATATTGGAGTATTTGCATTATCAGTTTTGGATGCTAAAGAAATGCCAATTAAAACAAGTGGTGCAGAGAACCCATCTTAAAAAAAAAAAAAAAGACTGCTGAATTTTTGCCTGCTAATGAGATTTGTTAACAAGTGAAACTGTAAGATACATGTGGTAGACACTTAGAATCATAGAATATCCCTAGTTAGAAGGGATCCATAAGGATCATTGAGTCCAGCTCCCAACTCCTCCATCTTAGTGATGGCTTCTTGTGAGTTTTGTGCTTTTTGAAGTTGTATGTTGAATTTTGGGTGAACAGTAGATGCAACAGGATTTTTGAGATTAAAATTAGTTTTGAGGATTATTGAGCTTTCTGACTCAAAGGGCAGACTTTTCTTAAAATTGTTAAATCTGCAAATATGTAGTAATGGTGTCAATTTTTCAAAATACTACAGTTTGTGTAGTATTTTCTGAAATGAAATGAAAAATAAACTAAACTTTATATGCTTTAAGGCTGTAGAAACAGATGTTGGAAAGATTCTTTTTTAATACCTGATCTACTTAAATATTTTGTTGCAGAACTCTATATATAGACTACTTAAACTATTTGGCTGCTTTCCAAGGAAATAAAGTCCTCCATTAATTCATTGCAGGGATGGAAAAAACAAACAAAAAAAAACCAAACCCCAAAAAACTCACTCCCTTATTTAGCAGTCAGACTGGAAAACCTTCTGAAGGCATAATTGGAGATAAATAGTTTTCCCATACAAAAATATACATAAGTTTCTAGTTTTATTAACTTATTGTGTCATCTAGCTGTACTTAATAATTGGATGTCATACTGCTGACCAAAGCAATGGTTCATTTGGTTTCTGGAGTGCAACACTTCCTATGGTCTTGAGAGAGAGGTCTTTAATTGTATTTTTATTTCATTTTGTTTAAAATCCTAGTTAGATGACTTACCAGAGAATTCTCCAATCAATATAGTCCAAACTCCAATTCCCATTACAACCTCTGTACCAAAGCGTGCAAAAAGTCAGAAGAAGAAGGCCTTGGCAGCAGCACTTGCAACAGCTCAAGAGTATTCGGAGATAAGCATGGAACAGAAGAAACTTCAGGTGCATAGCAGTGCCACCCCTGCCCCTCCAGTAGCTGGTCAAGAGGAGTATCAACTGTTGCTCCTCTTTATTCTGTAATAGCAAGAATCTCTCTGTAAAGAATGTTTTGTGGCCACTATTTCTTTGTATTTATCAGCATGTGATGTTCATGTTATAGGAGGCTTTATCAAAAGCAGCTGGAAAGAAGAGCAAGACCCCTGTTCAGTTAGATTTGGGTGACATGTTAGCAGCTCTTGAAAAGCAGCAGCAAGCAATGAAAGCTCGTCAGATCACCAACACCAGGCCTCTCTCATATACAGGTATTTCTAATTTGCTAAATGCATTTTGTGACAATATAAATGTGATGGATCTGAGCATCTTAAATATGCCTTTCTTTCTGTCAAGTTTTATTTTTTGAATATAAATGTAATTAAAAACCTGGGAAGACTATTAATGTGGTTCTTGAAAAATTCACTTGTGCTATCTTCCTCTGAGCTGCAGTATGCAATGGTCAAAGTCCATGTAGAACTGAGGACAAACTTCCGTTAAAACACTTACTATTCAAAACTCAGGATTCATGTCTTGAGAGTAATTCAGTGATGAAATCAATATGTGAGAACAACAGTATTAGGTGAAACCAAACATCTGCAGATACTACAGAATTCTTTGAAAGCAGCTTAGAAGAAGGGTACTTGTGGCTATGGTACAGAGGGGTAACTCAGCAGGATATTATTCTCGAATCACAGAATCGATGTTTTGGGTTGGAAGGGACCGCTAGCGGTCATCTAGTCCAACCCCCTGCAGTGAGCAGGGACACCATTACCCAGATCAGGTTGCTCAGAGCCCTGTCCAACCTGGTCTTGAATGTTTCCAGGGATGGAGCCTCCACCACCTCTCTGGGCAACCCCTTCCAGTGCTTCACCACCCTCATTGTAAAGAATTTCTACTGATTATAGTTCAGGGCCTCCTAACCCCAGGCTTTCTCAAACCAAATTTGTTTTTTAAACTACCCATCACTTCTATCACATGCTTTTACTGTCTGTAAGGTCCAATGGTGGTGAATTTTAACTGTACTACATGCTGTGTGGAGAAAGCTCTTCATTCTGCTGTGTTTGTTTTGGGGTGGGGATCGGGGGTTTTTGTGTCCCACTCATAATTTTGTTAGCTTTCATAGCCTTTGTATTACAAAGACTGAGCAATCATTCCCTGCTCTCCTCTTCTATGATTCTTAGAGGTCTGTCATCTCTCTAGTCTGAAGAGTCCTAGTCTATTTAGTCATTCCATTATGGAAGCATGTCTTTTCCCATAATCGGTATCACTTTCTCTGTATCTTCTTGTAGTTACACTGTATCTTTTTGAAAGTAAGGAAGACCAGACATGCACAGAATACTAAGTTATTTCTGTCATGAATGTATGGAATGGCTTAATTACACTTTTTTGTTCTCTCTTTCTTTATCAACACTTAATAGTAAATTATCTTTTTTAGTGCTTGCTGCTGAATACAGACTTGACATTTTTGTAGTTACCTATTATAATCCACGAATCTCATTCCTGAGCAGTGGTATGTAGCCTAGAGTCCATCGTTATGCACATAGTTACCATTTTCCTCCTTGTGTGTTGCTTCATTTACCTGCTTTGAGTTTCAGCCGTGTTTAAACAGTAATTCAAGTTGGCAAGGTTATATGAAACAAAGCTCAGCAAAGAACAGTTGGCATTTCCATTGGAGACCACATTTGTTTTATTCTTTCTTGCAGAAGATACTTAACTACATGCTGCACTCTCTCATCTGTTTTGCCCTGTCAACTAATCAAGTCTTTTACAACTAAAAAAAAATCAACGTTTGGATAAATATTTGCAACTTACTATTATCTTACTAATAAAGCTACATGTAGCCATTTGAGAGAGATCCCTTACCAGTATTAAAGTAATTCTTTTTGTGGAATCCATAGCTTTCTAAAACATGAGGTTAAGGTGAAGAAAGCTTAAAACCATCTGGAAGCAACAACATCTGATGATGTAATTTTCCTGTCACTATGAATTGCTTTTTTTTTCCAAGGAAGGAAAATGTACTTTGAGAATTCATCAGTGGAAATTCTGAAAGCAGTGTTGAAATAAAGCTGACATGTCTTTTGGTGAAACTAATATCTTTCTTGTATTTAGTTGGCAGTGCTGCTCCCTTTCATACCAAAGAATCTGCCAACAGAAAGTCCTTAACAAAGGTACAGCCGTCTATGGGTTGCCTTAATCCTTTGGATTCAACTGCCCCAAAAGTGAAAAGAGGAAAAGAAAGAGAAATTGCAAAACTGAAACGCCCCACAGCTCTTAAAAAGGTAAACATGTCAACCCTGGAATGTCCTGACCCACACTCATACTTCAAAAACAAATTTTATTTTCTTACTTGAGGACTAGTGATCATGAGCATAGAGCAAAGGAGTCATGAGTTTCTACCTCTAGTTCCTGTTATGCTGATGGTCCTGTCCTTTGGATCTAGATGTGCAATGTTTGTACCCTCATAATTAGTTGAAGGTGATACAAATCTGTCTCAATATGGGTTGCATAAGGATCTTTAACTGTAAGCTCTAGGACATATACATAAACTTGCATAGTTTTTTCTATGTTGTTGAATCCTAGTTTGTAGTGCAGTGTAGTATGGTAACACTAAGGTTTTTTACTCTTTTTTTCTTTAGAGATGGATAGAACTTGAAGTAAAATTATGATTTTTAATTAAGTTTAGAAATAATTGGTTGTACATATCTATAAAAATGCACACATAAAGTAGGTACGTACACAGAGAATACAGTATGTATGGAAATTGGAAGGTAAAATACAAAAAGATCCCTATCTTTAAAAAAGAAAGTGAAAGCCTTTTTAAAAAAAAGTAGTGTGAAAGTCACTTGTACTTGTGCACCACATTTCTTGTCAACATCGCTTTATGATACGGGCAGTTAGAATGTGGTAAAGCTGTGTTTGTACAAAGGTTGGCTTTGGCTAAATTGCTCTTTTTTTTAATTCCCTGGGAACTTTTTTTTTTTTGACTTATCCGTGATCTACTTGAGTGAAAAGAAACTCACAGCTACCTGTTCAGGAAGGTTTTCTGAACTCTCTGTCAAGACTTACTTATCAGTAATACCAATATATCCATGGCTACTTATGTTTGCACTTTCCTTTCTATCTGTTGTTGTCGTGCTTCACGGGGTGGGGATGAGGAATTGTTAATGAGAGTTATGCATAAGAAAGCAGCTGGGAAAGTACTTAAACTGTTGGAAGCACTATTTAGTAGGAAGATTAAAAACAGCTTAGTTTTGTGTTTTGTTCAGTCCAACAGACATTTTTATTTAGATATCTCTGATTTTCAGATGCTGATATCTGTTGGTTTTCTTTCTAGATTATTTTGAAAGAGAGAGAAGAGAAGAAAGGCCGTTTATCAGCTGAAAATAGCCTCTTGGGATCTGATGAACAGAAGGAGGTTCATATAAACTTGACTGCTGATCAGTCTCAGGAGCTGGCCTCTCAAGAAGGTTATAGTCTCTCGCTCACTCCTAATTGTACTAATATACTTAATATTTTGTCTTTTTTATGCAACACAGTTTATTGATGTTATCTTTTAACTTTTTTTAACATCATGAAATACTAGAGATTAGAACCCTCTTTTTCCAGAACGTCTTGTTTCTCCCTCAGTAGCGGAAGGCTCAGTGCGGTAGGGGTTCCTAGTACATAATCTCCATGCAGCCTTTTAATTCATTTCTCTTGGGCAGATGTTCCCAACACATGTCAGTGTTGACAGCATTTTTGATAAGCAGACAAAATGTGACCTGTTGTCAGCCATGCCATGTTGATCACAATGCTTTTTAATGATGAGCATACTGAAAATTTTCCAGATACAGAAGTTGCAAACTGTAAATAAGACTTCCCAGTTGGCTGAATGCTTTATCAATCAGCTGCAATGTCTGGACTGTCAGCTTGCAGCAACAGCTCTGAGCAACTGGGAAACTAAAGAATTTTCAGTCTCTTTCGTGGGGCAGAGGGGGAGGTGTCTATTAAGATTCCAGGTGTACGGCTTCAGAACTCTTCTTCTGAATGACCTGACTGACTTCACTTGACTGAAAATAAGTGTGAAAGTCTTGAATATCCTAGGAACAAGTCAGTTAAATACTATATATATAAAAATAGTAAATAATTATTGGAAGAAGTTGTAGCATTTAGGCAGGTTTTCCCTGCTGCTCTGTGCATTTCCCAACCTAACCTTTGGGTATTTTTAATGAATATTCAAATATTGCTTATTTACCCAACCCATGCTGCTTTGCATGTTGGCTTGTTTTGTTTGTTTTCCTTCCTCTCAACTACCCACCCAGGGAAGAACACTGTTCAGTGTTTTCAGAATGCAGTTTGGAAAGAGAGGCAGAGATACATAATGTGATGCTGTTTCTTTTATGTCAAGATGTCTTTGCATTTTATAATGTTTCAAAATTGTCTTTCAGAAACTGGACTAAGCATGCCTAGTGATACTTCGCTTTCACCAGCAAGTCAGAATTCTCCATACTGCATGACCCCAGTGTCACAAGGTTCACCTGCCAGTTCTGGAATAGGTAGTCCAATGGCATCTTCTGCAATAACCAAAATTCACAGCAAGAGATTCAGAGAGTACGTTTTGCATTATTAATATAAACTCAAGGCTTGCACTTTAGTCACCATCATCTTTTCAGTGTGGATAGGTTTAGTAGGCTTAGGAGAGGCTTGATGAATGTAAGCTGCCTTTTCATCAATGGAAGTTTATGCAAATATTTTTTTTTTTGGCCATAGGTGGATTGTGCTGTGTGTGTATACATGCATAAATGTGTATATATATATTTGCATGTACATACCCACACTTTGGATTTTTTGTTGCTGCAACAAGTAAGCTAGATGGATGCGTTCTCTAAAAAAAATTTTTTTTGAAGAAGGACTACATATGCGCTGGATAGGAAAGAAGGGATACTTAATGTTGAGAATACTGTTATAGTCACTCTTAATACATTACTGCTTTTTTTATTAATGTATTGTTATAGAGTACCAAATTAAGGAAAAGAATAGCTGCTTGTGGCATCTATTGGAGTATTTATTTTTATTTTTACTATTCTTTTTTGAGTGACTTCTTGGGGTAAGGAATGTTATTGGTAATATACATGTTTTCAGGATGTAATTTTAACTTGCACTATATAGTTTGATTTCTAAATCCTTTTAGTAACTAACAGTTTAACTTCTGATGAAGTAAAATTACTCGTTAAAAGAAAAGTCTCAGTGAAACAGTATTGACTATGTACTATATGCTTTTTTTTTTTTTTTTTTATAATTGACAGATACTGTAACCAAGTTCTAAGTAAAGAAATAGATGAGTGTGTGACACTCTTACTGCAGGAGCTTGTCAGCTTCCAGGAACGGATTTATCAAAAGGATCCCATGAGAGCTAAAGCAAAGAGAAGACTTGTTATGGGGTTGCGTGAGGTTACTAAGCATATGAAACTAAACAAGATCAAGTGTGTAATCATTTCTCCCAACTGTGAAAAAATCCAGTCAAAAGGTATAAATGATAAAACAAGTGGTGCACTTAACTGTTTACAGTTTTCTTGTGCTGATTAGCAAGGGTAAGAACACTTTTTAGTTACTGTGCGTGATGTAACACCTCCAGAATCGCTTGTGCAAACTCCACATTCATTCTCTTCTACTCCATTCTGGAAGAAACTTGTTCATGAGGGGTGAATAGCTTAAAGAAAAAATATTGTTATAATATATACAATAGACTTCAGTTTTATTACATTCAGTCTTTGGCACACCTAGATCCTCAGCTCTAGGTGCTCTTAAGGAGGATTCCTTAAGAGGAGTATGACTTAATTAGCCAACACACACACCTTGCCACAACCAGTAATCTCAGCAGAGGCTTCCTGAGATGGGAGAACGGCAAAGCTCTGCTCAGGAAGAGCTGTGAAAAAAATCTCATTTAATGTGTGTGCAGGACTACTAGAGAATACAGAATATCACCTTGATCTGTACTCACTATACTTGGAATGCGTAGCTTGTTACCCTGTAGAACATAGTGGCTGGTGATGGTGTGTATTGAAGTTTTACTCATTACAGTTAAAATGGGATAGAGTTGTATCTCACCATACCATGCCCTTAACTGACTAGACATCTATTTAAAATTGCTCTCTTCAAGGTGGACTAGATGAGGCTCTATATAATGTAATAGCCATGGCACGGGAACAAGAAATTCCTTTTGTCTTCGCTCTTGGACGTAAAGCTCTTGGCCGTTGTGTGAACAAGCTGGTTCCTGTTAGTGTAGTGGGTATCTTCAACTACTCGGGTGCCGAGGTGAGTAATTCCAGTTGCATAAATGACAGGAGTAAAACAGAACTTATTGTAATTAGTCCTTGTAGTTAAGAAATGTTTTGGCATGGAGAGCACACCTAACTAATGTGCATTTGATAATGTTCCTGACTTGACCTATATTATGGTATGTTTTGCTTTGAAATTCACTCTTTTTACAGAACTGAGAAACTATGTTGAAACACTTCGGTTGCAACATCTCTGTAGCTTTCAAATAGACTTAAATGCCATCTGAAATTCTTTGGAAGGCTTAAGATTGTAAGGAAAACGGTATTTTTACACTGCATAACCTCAAAGTTGCGTAAACATGGAGTGGTGTTTTTATTTAACACAGAGAAGAACTAATTTTTGGTTGAAGTAAAGGTATTTGGTGTTAATAAGCTTAAGGCTTACTATGTAATATACCTGTGACTAAAAGGAATAATTTAAAGTGGAAAATTACTAGTAAGAACTACTGATTATAAAAAAACTGCCTTCATACTTAGGACCTATTTAATAAGCTGGTATCACTGACTGAAGAGGCCAGAAAAGCCTACAGAGATATGGTTGCTGCGATGGAACAGGAACAGGCAGAAGAAGCCTTGAAGAATGTCAAGAAAGCACCGCATCATATGGGTCATTCTCGTAACCCCTCTGCAGCAAGTGCTATTTCATTCTGTAGTGTTATTTCTGAACCCATATCTGAAGTGAATGAGAAAGAATATGGTAAGTGTGTTAAAATTTACTTCTGTAACTAGAAGCTGGAAATGTTTATTAATTATATTATTGCAAAATGTAGCTAAAAATACAATGTTTATAATTTACAGTATTCTACAATTTCTAGGGGTAAGAGAAAATTGGTTAGTCCTCAGGTGGTTTTGTAAGTCATTTTTCCCCCCAAACTGTATAGAAAATAATTATTTTCATTTCTGATCCTCAGAAGTGTTAGTTACTTAACTCACGTCAGTAGAGGTGGCATCTCTAGTTTTATTGAACTGGTACAGAACTGGTACCAAATACAGAATTGATTATAAAATTAAGGAAGAACTAATGATAGAGGGTAGGAACTAAATTATTGAGGTCTCTGAAGACAAGACATCTTAAATTTTGAAACTTGAGATGGCAATGAATGATTATAGTGTGAGCAAAAGGCGAATTTATTTATCCAGTTGCTTAAGCCTAGAGGACAGAGGGGGATAAAAAGGACAATGCTGGTCTGAAATCAAAAGACTTTTCTTTTTCAGTCTTAGGGTGAATCAAAAAGGATACTGTCTTGGTTTTAGTAAATTCTTTTGTGGTATTTCAAACTTACTTCATTTGCTAAACACTTTTCAAAAATCCTTAAACAGATGACTTAATACTGTGTCAAATTTTCTACTTTCAATTTTGATAGTAACATCTTTGACTACACTCAGTGTTACATTTGATGCTTCCACAGTTTACACAGGAAACTCAGTGCACCAACTTGCAACTCTGTATTGTCTGGTTTAGGATACTGTAAAAATGCAAAGTTCACAGCTCTTTCTGTTGTCTTGCTTTCCCCCTTTTTCTAGTTGAAATTTTTGTAGCAAGCATAGAATAATATTAAAGTTATTAGCTCCTATTCCTATTTAAACAATTTTGGGATGGTCAGGAGAAGTATTTTTTATATAGAAAGAATTAATGTTTCCTACTTCTGAAATTTATAGAAACAAACTGGAGAAATATGGTGGAAACATCTGATGGGTTAGAAACCTCTGAAAATGAGAGAGAATCCTCATGTAAGACTGCAGTGCCAGAAAAAGCTGGTAATGGTCCAATTGAAAAAGCCACTCTTAATAAACAACCACCTCTGGCTACAACGGGCGCTACCTCAGCAACGAGTCATGGAAAATCCACACCAGGTGACAAAGATGAGGTAAAACCAGATGACAATCTGGAATGGGCCTCACAGCAGAGTACAGAAACAGGATCACTGGATGGCAGCTGCCGAGATCTTTTGAATTCCTCCATGACCAGTACCACGAGTACTCTTGTACCAGGAATGCTAGAAGAGGAGGAGGAGGAGGAAGATGATGATGATGAGGATTATGCCCATGAACCAATTTCTGTAGAGGTTCAGCTTAATAGCAGAATTGAATCTTGGGTTTCAGAGACCCAGAGAACTATGGAAACTCTTCAGCTTGGGAAGACCCTTAGTGGTGCCGAAGAAGACAACGCAGAACAAAGTGAAGAGGAAGAAATAGAGACTTCTGATCAGGCTGATCCAGTCACTGATGGTGAGGAATGGACAAATGATAAGCATGCAAGTAACACTCAACATAAACCCACCATCTGCAGTTCTTTGAATAAAGAACACACAGATTCCATCTATATGCCGTAAAAAAAGTAAGCAGGAACTCAGGAACTTTTTAGAAATAATATTAAAACTAACTGTTGTAAAGGTTGCAGCCATTATTTCGTATGCTTCATCTCAACATTTTGCACTGTTAAACATTTAATATGTGTATTTAATTCACAACAATATTTTTGTAGCTGTCTGTTACTTTTTTGATTTAAAAACTAGCTTAGCTTTTAATCACTATCTATTTCCCAGAACAGAAACTGTGTGGAAAATTTGTCAGTAAATATTCATTTGATCTTTTGTAAAAGGAAACATCTTGTAACTGACCACTTTTAAGCAAAATTCTTTTAAGATGTGACTGTTCAGCTCATTTTCAAACAGGTAACCTACTTCAAGACTGACAAATTACCAACACTTTACATTGGTGTTATGCCAGGCATGTCAGTGTATTTGGCTGTGATTTTCTAGTTCTACCTAGAAATAAAAGTAAAGTTTTCTTTCTCTTTAAAGAAAAGCTAGAAAACCCCATTTGCAGTCTAAATGAAAAGTATATAGTAGAGAAATCTATGCATGATTCTTATGCTAAGATAGATGCAGCTTTTTTATTTGGTCTTGGTGAATGCATCATTAAAAAGCTGCTGATAGTTGAGATGGTTACAATAAGCTATAACAACTTTGATTCCAGAAGAACTTTAAACCAGAGGGATATAATTAATGTTGTTGTTTTTTTTTTTTTTTTTTTCACAAGGTAGAAATACTGGGAGAAAAAAACCAAATCCCCATGCTCTCCACAGTTCCTGTCTGCCAAACCACACTGAGTGAATCATTAACCGTAATCCCTATCCAGGGCTTTTAGTAAACTGATGACTTCCTCTTTCTCTTGTCACTTACCTCAGGAATGCTGTTTTGCATATTGTAATCTACATAACGTTGTGAAAAGCAAGAATAATCCTTTAACAGCAAGTGTGAATGATATGGTGGTTCAGTGTATCTACATGTTCATCTGCATGCTTTGATCCTGACCACCCCTGTGTTGAGTTCAGGATGTATCTTAACAATTCTTGCTCAAAATGTGACCTCCCTCTGTCTGTTCTCACAGTTGTAGCAGCTTTAGGAGTTGACCTCTAGAGCAGAAAAGGAAGTAGTTATTTCAGGAAAGGGGGAAGTGCCCTGCAGTATGGGGAGGTATTTCATTGGTTCAGAGGTAGAAGAAACAAAAATATGCCCTCCCTGAAACATACATGTTGGTAGAGCATTGTTCCATGTTTTGTTCTGAAGATTGAAGTGGAATCCATTAACTGATGGTGAATCCATTTCAGATTGAAGATGGAGTATGTCTCTAAACCTTGCGTGTAAGGAGTTGGTTTTCCATCTTTGTCTTATATTGGCAAGGTATGTACTTATATATGTACTGAAACGGCCAGCAGCAGGAGCTTCACTACAGGAGTAGCCAAAGAGTAGCTCACATGAAGAACACTTTGATAGCAAACGTATGTTTCTTCTAATGCCACTTCATTTTCTTGATCACTTGTATCAAAATGCATAAAAATCCTCTGGGTAGGCTGAAAAACACAAGAAATGAATAGCTTAGGTAGGTATTTAGTCCACACTTATTTAATATGGGACCAACACTCGTAGGACTAGTGATGCTGGCGTTTTAAGTTGCACTGGGAAAATAAGACTCTGGGTTTAGAAATCATCTACCCCTGGGTTTTTTGGATGCTAATGAGAATAATAGAAACTGTGTGTATTATGTAAATAATGCTTTGGTAGGTATAGGCATAGCAAATGCTATGTAGATAAGCAGTATAGAGAGCTGCTAGGACAACTGGCTGTTCTGTCATGTTCTTAGTTCCTTAATGTAATCTTCCTAGATGTTAGAACAGGCATTTTGTAAGAAAACAAAGACTAAGGAATGATGCCTCCTGAATGTTAAACCTTTTACTGTATGTATGGCAGATTTCTACTGTCTGTTTTGAATGAGTTTTTGCTTTAGGAAATGATAAGTGTTTGAACTGCTGACAAGCAAAACTTGCCCTTGGATGTGTAAGCACATGTCTTGATGCCAGCTGAGATGAGTGTATACACTGAGGGCAAAACTTCACCAGAACATCAAAAAACAAAGATGTTTGTAATTTTTCCTTTTGCTTTTTCAGTGCCAGTGATTCAAATAACTTTTGATCTTGAAGTATTAACATCAAAGACGCATCTTTTTATATGTCTTTTCTGAACTTGGACTGTCATTTTAAAACTTTCTGACATTTATATCAAAGAAGTCTTGTAATATTCAGCCCACTATTTAACTGCAATTTTGCTACAGATTTAATAGAGATCTTGAAGGTAATATAGCACTTCTAATATCTCTCAATTTGCCAGCAAATAAGGAACTAGTCTCTTTTCAAATGGAGCAGATCACCCTTAGAGGAGCAAACTGAATCTGAGTAAAGGAAACTGGGTTTAGTGCTTCCTTTTTGATAAGCTGGGAATGAGCAATAACTGTGAGAATGAAATTGCAGTTCCTTTGGGAGTGATCCATTTGCGTCTAAAATTAGGGAAGTTCCTTGCCACTTGGAGCACTTGAGGAGAGTATCTCACTGTGGTAATTTTGATTCTGTTATGGTCAGAATTTAAAAGGAAAGAATACAAATGTTTTACAATACCGTGATTTTTTTTTTTTTAAAAGTAGGTGAATTTCTATTTCGGTATAAAAGTATGCAGTTTGTTACACAGATTGTTACTGTCCCCAAGAAAAGATGTTTCTGTAGTTATAGGTGTATAGATATTTTTGTTGTGAAAATGATTATTTGGAAAACAAATCTACTTTTCTTAAGACATTCTTTATAGAAATGATTTCGCCACTTAATTTATCTGGTAAAATCAAAAATAATGTATCTGTGGTAGGGGTAGAGATGTTTCAAATGGATAGAGGTGGCTATGTATACAACCTATTTATAGAAATACTTTAAGTATCTCTGTCAAAGTAATAATAAAACATGGATTACAAATACGTAAAAGGAAAAAAAAAAATCTGAAGAACTTTTGTCCTTAGTTGGACCAAGTGGAAATGTCTGGGTAAGGTTAAGAACCTGATCCTGTTAACACATGCTTAAGAGTGTTAGTTCCACTGGCTTAAATTGGTGGCCCAGTGATCTGCTTAAGCTGTGTGCAGGTAGCTGGAGGATTGGAGCTAAACAGTGACAGAGGGTATTGACCTGTGTTTTAAAAATTCGTTATAGAAAACGTTCAGTAATGCACTTGTTGGTGTTCTTCTGGTAAAGATAAGAGTTGTCTTTATGCTCATTTGGGTGGGTGGGAGCTTACACAATGTGATTCTGTTCAGTTCTTTAACACAAGCTTAAATTTTAATGTTACTTTAAATACGTATGTAAAAAAAAGTATTATTGTTTGAAAAGCTGCTGTTTGCTCAAACTGTCATTAAGTATTTCCTGTGAAGTTGTGCCAACTAATGAAACTATTGAGTTGATTTCAATGTTATCAGTTTAAAAATTGGAGGTGATGATTTGTTAACAAAACATAAACCAGCAGAAGCAAGCCATAGAAACAAGTAGTGTGGGGTTTCTACCCACTGTACCACACACAAGGAAACATGAGAATGTCTGACCCAAAACTTCCATGCCAATGAATGGTAACAATGAAAATAGAAACCCAGTTGGCACAGCCCACCTTCTAAATGTTCATAAATAGTTCATATATTTACTTTTAAATAGATTCTAATAAGGAAAGCTGTTTAATCTTCAATGTCTTAAAATTTATAGTAATATTTAGGTTAAAGCAGTAGAAAAAATCATTATGAAATACAATATGAAGGGTTTTGTTCCATTTCTTTTTTGCTGTATGAAGGATAATTGTTCTGTCTACCGTACTTTTTGGAGTAATAACAGCTTTTTTGCACTATGTAAATACTAGTGGGGGTTCTTCCATAACTAATAAAAATGATTGTAGTAATTTACAGCTTTATTACGGTGATGCGTTTGTTCACAGCTACTTTATCCCAAGTTTGTGTTCGCAAATGCTGCCTGTGCAGGAGATGCAGGTGGTCTGTGTCACACCGCGCTTGGCCACAGGGTGCAGAAGCCATGTGGTGGCTCCTCGCCGCTGGCTGGTGGTACCCCCTGCCCCCGCTCAGGGGTCGCAGCCAGCGCAGGGAGCTGAGCCCCCGCCATCACCTAGGCTTGAATGATCGCTGGCAGAGGGCTGAAGAGAAAAACGGGATTATCTGAGGATTTTTTTGCTTTGTGGAGTCCAGGTCCCTGTTGTCACAGACCATCTCAATAATAACCAGAAAAATATTGCATAGACAAACCTACCATTCTTCAGAGACTGTGGGACTGAACTAGGTCCTGAATACTGAGTTAGAAATAAGATTTTACTTGAGAGCAAATGAGTAAGAATAACCACAGGCACCTCTAAAAACTAGGATTTCTTGCATGCTGCTGAAGTACGAGAATTTAAGTTGACCTGCCTTTATTGTCATTTACTGGTGCATGAAGTCACCTTTGGAAAATAACATGAAGTTCCCAGCATGTTGTCCCCTGTTCTCCAGTGACTCACTGGTAACTGCTCACGATTCTGTGGCTCTAGTAACAGTGTCATTAACTGGTTTTGCAACTCCCACGTGTGAGAATATTTGTAGCAATTCAAAAAGGATACAGCTTCATCCTGTAACTTTGAATTTTCTATTTGTGTGCCTTAACTTCATGTTTCAATTCTGCTATTGCAGTTGTCTTCTGTTGAAAGTGCTTCTGTTCTAAACTTTACTTTGCAGGTGCTATCACTTGCTGTCAAAAATACTCCCCATCTGGGTTTTGCCTGCATCTCCTCAACCTGATAGGAATTCTGGAAATTACAAAAAAGTAGGTGGCACTGTGTGACTTATGCTATGGAAGTGACAAGGAAATTAATGACCCCAGAGCCATACAAACTGAATTTTCTTCTCCGTTTCTTCACTATTTAAAAAAACGCTAACCATTTTGTAGTTCCCTTCAGGAAAGTTCCTTGCCTCTATTGAGAATTTTTAAATTAACACCATAGGTGGCACTTGGCTGCACACACAGAATGACCACAAGGAAAAACTGGCTCCTGCCATTGCTGCACTGAAGTTCCTACAAGCCGCACTAGCACTGCCGGCGCGCCGAGAGCAGCCTGGGCTCCCAGATACCAGGTTTGTACTGACAGGGCTGGGAGTTTATGAATCTGCATGTCCGTAACGTGCAGAAAGACCACAGTCAGTCAAATTGCACTGTTTATGCAACAAAGATTGATCTTCAGATATGCTTTCAGATTTTTAGGATCACTGTGTATAAGTTGGGGGGGGGGGGGGGGTTAGTAGATTTAAAAAAAGAAAAAAAAACAAAAACAAAAACAAAAAAACAAAAAACAAAAAAAACCCACAAAAAAACCCCCCACAACTTTTCTTCAATACTGCTTTGAAAAAACCAAAACAAAACAATGAAGCCCTGAAGGAGATGATGCAACTGAAGCCTGTTTACCTTCTGGGGTCTTTTATGAGTTAGCAAACAGTACAAAGTGCAGGGAAACCTAAGTTGGATCGTACTTTTTTGGCAACAGCTCCAGGCCCCTGGTACGCTCATAGCTGTTAAATTACGGTTTTCCACTGCCAGTTGGTGAGCGCGTTCTTGCATGGCGGATGTGTGTGGGTGTCCATCTGGACGCTATCTAAAACGCCCAGCTCGCTCTCACAGTGTTGTTTTCCAAGGATAGTACTTTAATGAGTAAAGAGGAATTCAGTAATCACGTAACGCGATAGCAGACTTGCTCTCACATAAAGGGAAGTGGGAGAGGGGGCACGGAGTAAGCTGCATTTCCTACAGCGATCTGCGTGCTTGGGTTCCCCTGGGGTCTGCGGAGGCTGCAGTAGCACCATGGTTCGGCCTGTATTTGTAGGGAAGGCTAACGTGTGTCCATGCTAAATTTAAAACAACTTTGTGCTTCTGTAAGTCTTCATGCCTATACAGTAGGTTCCTCATTTCTTGCAGAGTTGGAAAGCAACAATAAATATTGTCACTCAACTTGTGGGGGTTTTGTACATTTTCAGAAAGACTTGCGGTGAAAGTCCTCCTGTTGGGTGGTGTCTTTCAGGAAAAAAACCTAAACATGAGTTACTTAAAGCATTAAACTCTATAATGCATTTCAAGCATGGGAAGGGCACGTTTTCAAATACGTTCTGCCCCTGAGAGTACTGTCTCAATCCCTTGAGGATTTCCCAGCTGAAGTTGAGCAGGCAAGTGCTCCTTCTGCCATCGCCTGTCCGGAGGAGTAGGCTAGAGCGCTGGAGACGTGAGGATGCTTGGCAAAAAAGCTGTGGGTAGCAAGAACTGGAAGAAGCTCTTGAAAAAACTTCCTTAGGGAGGAATGTTGATGGTAGAGGAAGAGAGCAAATTAACAAAAATAAAGCAACCAGGAATGTCCTGATGTTGGAGTTTCCTTTCTGATTTACTACAGCCGAGTTCAAGGCAACCATCCACGGTTGGAAGCAGGAGATGGGTATGTCCTTCAGTATTTCCTTGGATGTCCTCTGCACAGCTGAGGAGCCACTGGGAGAAGCTCAGCTGTATTGCAGGATTTATTCACATATGTGCTAGTGTCCTACAAAAATATAGCTTTAATCTGAAATGCAGGAAAGGATGTTCTCTGCCTGCTACCATGTGGATACCAAGCCCTGTGATTCCACTAAAGCGTGACTGCTCCCAACTCTCTTTCGAGCTGATTGTAGTCTTGCGGTGCTGCTGCTGACATTTGTTTCATGTGGCGGGTATTTCTGCAGAGATGAAACTTTAGGCTACTTTAGGCTGAAGTTTCTCTTTGTATCCCTCCTGCTGCGGGGTTGTACTCGCAGCCAGAGCCAGGCACTAGATGCTTAACCTGCAGTTTGTAGGGCAGCAGACACCGGATGATGCTGGGTTTTGCTCATGGCTGCTCGTCCTCCTTGCAAGCGGTGCTGAGGCAGGCCAGCAAGTGCTACTGAATGCTATCTTTGGGCCCTTGGGATGCAGGTCTTTCAGAAAGCAGAGGTAGGGCAGTGTGTTGTTTTCTGATGGCTTGCACTGGCTCTGTAGCTCCGATGTGTTCAGTATGTCCTGTTGAGCCTTCAGAGGCTGGCGTCATCCCCCTTGCAGAAGGACAGCTGTGGCACAGATCCCCCATGCTCTGCTCTCCTCCAGTGCTCTGCTCTCACCTCCCGGCAAGTGCTGTGGATAGCCTGGGGCACGTGGCATTTGTCTTTGAGGGCTTTCACTGGGAGCTGCAAGGACTGGCATTGTGCTGGCTGTTGAGCAACCTTTGGGCTCTGAATTTTGGCTCCTTGCATTGGCTCTCCAGCTCATTGCCCTTCCCCCAAGCTATGGGGCTGTCCTGGGGGAAAAGGCAAAGCCCAGCAGCATTTGAAGGAGGTGGTGGTGTTGCCAAGCAAAGAGAAGGTGAAAAGGGAGGGAATAAAGCGTGTCCAGCTATGCCCTGTGTATGCAGTGCTGGGTCCTTCCACTCATGCTCAGGTGCAAGGATGTGCCCTTCGCCAAGGCGGAGCAGCCCTGCCTTCTGCTTTCTTCTGACAGTGTGGGTCTGCTCTCTTCTAGCTGTGGCTTTGGACAAAGCAACGTTGCTGTGAATGGTTAAACTGGGCTGAGCCAAACAGAGCGTGGTGCCTGAGAAGGAAAATTGCAACTTGCCTATAAATCACCCTAGGACATGTTTTCTGGGATTAGTGCTGTTGGATCCTGCGGAGCTAGAACAGGAGACAAGCGGTGATGGTCTAATCTCCGACTTTCGTATCCAGGGTTGTGGTAGCAGCTGTGCCTCTGTCCCCCTCAAACCCATTTGCTCTCAGCTCTGCATCTTCAGCCCCTGCAAACCCCCTCTGACTCTCCTGAAAAGCAGGAGGTGCGCTGCAGTTTCCAAATATGCCTGGTTTTAACTCATTGAGAACAAGGAAAAGGTAGCCATAGGTGGTAAAACAGTGAGAGCAATTCAATATGTGGAAAAATAAATTTATCTCAATCGAAATGAAAGAGTGGCTGTGCAGGACTTTTTTGCTAGTCCAAGTAAGCATGCTCCAGGGCTTCCCAAAGGTACCTGCCACCACGTTGCTGGTTCTGGGGTTTTCCTGCTGTTCTGTAACACTTTGCTGATTTCTGCCAGCGTCAGCCAGGCATGTCAATGAGGAAGGCAGGCGGATCAGCTCAGTGCACCTTAGCATGAATTAACTCTGCTGCTGCTATTTTTGCAGGGGAAAAAATCCCCCATTTACTCCATGTTCAAACAGAAAGGCCAAGCTCTGTTGTGCTGGTTGCAAGCACGTAACAGCTTCCTCCAGGCTACTGCAAGAGTGCCGCTGCATTTTGGGTGCACTCTATGGGCGGGTGACAGCTTTGCTCCCCGCACTGCCCACATGCACTCCCAGGGCAAGACTGCTGAGCTCTTCCAAATTGGTCCCCAATTAGCCTTGAGCTCTCCTGTTGCCAGCGAGCATTGCCTGTGTGTGTCTGGCATCTGCCTTCCCTGGCCCCCGGCTGCAAGGGGAGGGAGGTGCGGCGGCGTTAACAGCCCCAAATCTGAAATGGTGTTACTGCCAAGGGTGCCCCAGGGCTCCGGGCTTGCACCGCTCCTTCCTGCTGTAAAGGCTCCCTGCAGTGACACTGGAGCTGTGGCTGCTGCTAGCTCACCTCCTTCTCTGCAGCTCTTTTAGAAGGATGTCAGAGGCATCTCTAGCTGGTTAACTGCTTGCTCCTGCTCCCACATAATGGTGCTGCTCCATCAAAGCCAAAGCTCCTGTCCCCTGTGACAATTCAGGGCTGGGGGCGGCTCCCATCAGCTTTTCATGCAGTGTGTTTGAGGCTGAGAGACTGGGGCTGTAAACAGGGTGTGATGGAGGGTTTAGGTGTGACAGGGCCAGTTACACAGTGACCAAGGGAGGTTTCGGCTCCTAACTGTGCACCAGCAGGGCCTTCCCAGGTAGCCTGAGGAAACACGCATGGTGCATCCCTTCAGCAGCACGCACCGCCACATGCGAGCAGCCAAGTGAGGGGCAAAATGACTTTTCCCTGTATCTTGCTAGGACAGCAGTCAGCGGCGCGGGGTGGGCAGAGAGCTGGGGCAGCTCCCTGGGCCCTGAGCACTGTGGGCAACCGGGAACTCAAGCTGTGAGCAAGAAACACAGGCTTCTTTTAGGCGGTATACAAGGCTGTAGGCTGAGTTTCACCAGTGCTTAAAGGAGCTTTGTTCTCTGTGCTGGTTAGGGGCTGATTTCCCAGTATCTTAAACAGAAATCTTGCTTTTAGCCTTGAGAAAAAAGCTTTTTAATTTACAAAGGGATGGTATTTTCCTTTTCCCTCCTCCCCCTCCCTGCAATGGCTACTGTTCCTTGGACAGTGCTGCTCTTTGCTGGCTTCTGCTCTCGAGCTTGTATTTCTTGATTGCTGCTGGAAACAGAGCTTCTCACAATTGCATTTTTCTCTGGAACTTGTTGTAAAACACCAACTATTCTTCACCTCCCACACCGTAATTGCACTTGCTGGTGCCTGTGAGCCAAGAAGTGCTGGTTAATGTACTGGCCTCCCTCACTTCTCGGGGGAAGCTCCCCCAAGCCCTCCTGGCACAGGGGAAGGGCTATAACGCTTCAGCCACGGAGCAATGGGTGCTGGTGCCATGCAGGGATCAAGGCACAGCTCTTGGGTGATTAGTGAAGGGCAGGCTCTTGCGTTATTGTTTATTTTTCTTGAAAATGTCCCCTTTCACCACACAGGTTTAAATCCAGTCCCACTAACCCTTCTGGCCTGCCAGCTCTGTTAGCTGCAGCAGGACCCGGTGGGGATTGCATCTCCCGCAGGGCCCCCCACCTGCTCCCTTCTTCCCTCACACAGGTAAGGAAGGCTCAAATTGCCTTCTGGGGAAGGAGCAGCTGGCAGAAGGGCTCCGGGGATGAGGACCAGCATGGGCCAGAGGCAGCCCATGGCCATGAACTAGTCTCTACCTGAGCCAAGGCGTGGGGGAGAGTCCTGGTCACAAAGCCACCCTTTCCTGGTGCTGTCATCTATGCCCATGGGCTGCTGTAAGGCAGGAAGACAGTCGCTGTGTGCTCAGAAAAAAAAAGGTGGGAAGGAGGGTGAGGCTGATCTCACAGGAAGAGGGAATTTGGTTTGTCCTTTTACGTGTTTTTCATGGCAGTAAAAAGAGAAATCTGGCAGGTCCCCCAAGACAGGCGCCTGGGGCATCTGCATCTCCCTGAACACAGTTCCTTGTCCTCTCCAGGGTAAGCACGGTTTGTAGCCCCATCCAGTCCCTCCTCCTCACCAGTGAGGCTATGGTGGCCTCTTCATCCCCGTGATTTCTTCCAGCCATGGTCATGTCATGTTCTAGCATGGTATCAAAATGAAAGAGTTGTTAAGAAAGAAAAATGTCCATGCTACAAAAGTTTCTGTGCTTTATGTACAATCAACAGTGCTGCTAATTGCTTCTGAACATTTTCTATCCTTCGTACTCAAAGCCATCATTAAAGCTTCATGAGAATTTAGTCATTCTTTGTAACTTGTGGCAGTCCAGATTTTGCCTTTGGGTTTAATACTGTGAGCCACCCTCCCCAAAAAGGGTTGATTCAGAAGCAGCCGCTTCCTCCTTGAGTCATATTTAACGCGAGGAGTCTGGACTGGGGCTTTTCCCTGCTTTGTTGTAGCAACTATTGCATCTTTTAGGATTGACAGCAGCTTTCATACAAGAGGAGAAAAAAAAAAAAAAAAGGCAATGGCTGTGCTGAGCTCCCGCTTCCTCTCCAACTCTCTGCCCGGGGTTGTGCTCTCCTGTCAGAGGCAGGGCCGCGGGCAGCAGGGCCTCACCTCAGCCGCTGTACAGCACTGAGTGCAGGCAGAGCATGAGGCCGGTATCACGGGGAGCAGGAGGGGGGTGAACTCAATATCGAAAATGTGGCCAGAGAAAAGACCTCGGCTCCGGGGGGGAACCAAGGCCGCCGTGCCGGTTTTCCCCTCCTGGCCTGACCCCCGTGATGCTGCGTTTCTATTCCCGCCGCGCCGCCCGAGGCGTCGAAACCCGAGGGAACTCGTGCTGCCGGCCCGGGCAGGGCCGCTGAGTAAAATTACCCAGGCCCTGGAGTACGTGCAAGGCCGGAGACGGGCTTTCCCCGGCGGGGCCGGTGGCGGGAGCT